>VDFB02243008.1:0-109891 GCA_007258455.2 Sequoia sempervirens | reverse complement strand
ATGTTCTATGAAGAAAATTCCTAATCTAGGACTCATTCGCCCAAGGTGGCAAATAAGTCCCAATCAATCCAAGTTCAAATTTCATCAGTCTTCCATATCATTTTCCAACCTTCTACAGTTTACCAGGTGCATACATTCTGAGAAACAACATTTTGTTTGGTCTGATTTGCATTTCTATCCATTCTTTCATGCTTTTTGCATTTCACAACGTGTTTTCAAACATAGTGTAAATCTTAGTTTAGCATTCATTTTCATTCATTTAGATCAGTTAATTGCATTTAGTTTACTTCAGCTATCTTAGATAAAATTCCACAATACATAATTTGAATGAACCCTATAGCATTTTTGGCCTAACTCTCTCCTTTTAGGTGAAAAACCCTAGAAGAGTAAAAGAAGTCCTAAGAGCTAAAAATCGATGGTTCAATCTCAGTCACACTTTACTTGATTATGAATTCTGATATACTACAATTGAGAAATAATTTCTATCTTTTATATTTACAGTGCATAAGTTGAGGTATTATCTTCATAACATTGAAATACATGTCATTGTAAAATTTGATCTATTAAAACATCTTTTTTTCTAAAAATGATCTCCCAAGACATCTTGTTAAGTGGGTGATTCTGTTAATGGAATTTGACCTTAAATTTTTCTCCCAAAAGGAAATTAAGTTTCAAGTTGTAGCGTCAAAAATTGTCACCTTGACAATTTCACACAAATTTTTTCTCCCCTTAATTTATTGGACCTAATTAAGCACCTAATTTCCCAAATTATGCATTCTATGGCCTATTTTCAATAATTACTAATAATTTGCAAGTGGAAAACAAATGAATTCATCTAGTACTTTTCCCCTAACACCTTATTTTCTAGAAAATAGGGCAAGGATATAGTTGCCCTATGGTGACAATGTCCCCCTATTATGTTTGGTCCCAAATTTGAATATGTTGGTGGCATTTTATCATTTCCAATTCAAGTTGTAAATTTTGGCTATCGAGATCTAGTTTGCGAGAAATTGAATAAATTCTTATAAATACATAGTTATTGGATCATTTGAAAACCAAGTGAAAGTATTGAGGATCAAGAGAAACAATTATTGTCAAGAGCTTTATCAAGCAAGTCAAGAACAACATTTCAGTGATTTATTGTAGCAATTCAAAATCCAAACATCATGTCAAATACTTTGTGAGTTTATGCATGTTCATATTATCATTGTTTGTGAAGACTAACCCTTTTGTAGGTCTCTAAACATTTCAAGCAATTCAAGAAAGATCCAAGACCTTGAGGTGATGTGCATGACTTAATTCCTTCAAGTAAGTCATTGAAGGGTGGTGAGTTGCAATACTTTTTTTATTCATCATTCCTTCCTATCATTTATCTTTCTATCATTGACATTGCCATTGTGGGAGTAGAAAAACTAGCACGGGGTTTGACTAAGGTAAGCCCCTAAATGGCACAACCCTTCCTCTCTCTTTAAATGTGCAAGTTTTAGGTTTGGAGGATATTGTAGGAATCTTGAAGATCCATTTTCCATCATTTCATTCAAATCCCTAAACCTTGACAAGACACGAAAACTCATAAAATTATCCAATAGTGATCTGATAAATTTGTAGGTGAAATCAAGAATCTCGGATCCGACATCAATGGACTACAAAAACATATTTGAAATACCCCTACAAGGACATAGTTTCCTTTGGGTGACAATATCCTCCTATTTAGACCGTATCTAAATTTATAGGGTAGGTGCATAGATATTTTCCCTTCTCGGATCTGCTTGCAAATTTTTGTTATCATTTCATGATTGCCAGAAGTTGGTATTTTCATATTAGGTCACATAGTCTAATTAGGTTAATCAAGGAAAATTAATTCCAATTCATTCCTAAGTCCCTCAAAGATGTAGATCTAGGTTTGATTGGCTCACCTACAAGGTTGAAAATCAATCTAATCACCTTGTGGATTTGCATCCTAATGAAATCCTAGAAAAAGGAAAAATTGACCCTAGGTTCTTTGCATTAGACTTAGTGTTCTATTTTTCTTTCTTTCATTTTGGTGAACCTAACCTATTAACATTATATACCTTCTAAAAATTTCACCTTAGATATAAGGTTTTACATTCCATTTTTTTTGTATTTCTCATTTAGGGTTTTCATTTTTCATTCATAAAAGCCATAAAAATTTAAAAATTATATATCATATTGCATCATAGGTTGCATTAGGATTTATTTCAATCATCTATATTAGATCTACATTCAACTTGCATTCACAATTTTCATTTGTTGTTCAAGCATTGTTACACATTTGTATTTGAGTCACATTGTCTTAAATTGAGCAAATTTTAGAAAAATACTCAGTTTCATACCTATGTGCACACAGATTCAAAACCCCTAAATAGTCTAATAAGCATTCAAACTTTCAGTTTTCACCTACCCCCAAGATAGAGACGCCCTTGGGTGCCTTTGTCCTCCTATTGGTAGCTGGATAAAATTTTGCACAATTATCTATCTTTGTGTCTTTAGTCTGTTTATGCTTGCATATTTCTGATTTGGAATTCTTAAATGCATGTATTTAGGAATCTTTCATATGGTTCAAAAAAATGAAAAAAGTGCATTGTTTGGTTTCAAAATTGCATCAAAATAATCATTTTATGATTTTGGCATCTTAGAATCAGTCAATTATTGCATTTTAGATCTGAAAATTGCATTCAAAATTGTCAAAACATTTTCAACATTATTATACACTTGCATTTTGAATTACATTGGCATAAATTGGGAAAATTCTGGAAAACAATTCACTGCCATACCTGTTTTCAAGTAGAAATGAGATCCTTAAACATTGTAGTACATAATAAAATTTTAAAATTTACAAAAATCTATGCAAGACATAGACACCATATGGCAGCTTAGTCCTACCAAATTGAGCTCAAATTCACTATTTAAAATTTTGTCTCTGGTCTCTACTCAACTTTGGCATCAATTTTTGAATATCAATCTTGTAACTAACTATTTTGCTAAAATAAAATGCTAGCTTGAACTATAGTGCATAGCATCATGTTCTCATTGTAAAAATCTTGTGTTGTCATGTAATTCATGTTCTATTGGACCAGATCTTGTTAAGAATTTTAAGGAATTTTTGTTACACGCATGTCAAAATGAGTTTATTTCTCCTCTTTTGTTATTTTTCATTGATCCCTCTCCCACCATCTCTCCTATGTGTTAGGTTAGTTTGTTGCAAGATAATTCAATCACTGACAATAATGTTTGTTCTTCTCCTGATATCTAGCTCCTATTTGTGAAGAAGGTATCTTGGTGTTAGAAGATCCCATCATTGAGCACCGTGAGAATCTTGTTTTTTTCTCTTCACCTACCTCTCCTCCTTGGGAAGATATTGTTGGATGATAGGATGAAACCATTGATACATTTCCTTCAAAATACAATAAGGTAGATTTCATAGATGAAGATACTAAGGTGACATTAGATCCACCCTCAATACAAGAGCATCAACAAGAAGTTAAATCTGTTGCGGTTATGAATGCACAATTGGCTATTAGATCTCCTTTAATTATTGGACCTCCTAAAAATCCTTTAAATATTGGAAGCCCTAAAATTCCTCTAATTATTGGACCTCCTAAGTTACCTCTCATTATAGGACCTCCTAAACCTCATGGCCATATCCTAAATGTTGCAAAATAACTTACTAGTAATCATGTGTCAAAGCAACCAAGTTTTCATATTGTTTCTCACACATACAACACTAGAAACAATAAGCACCAAAATAAACACCAACATCCATTCCATTTCCTCAACCATACCTCCAACCTGCACCTAATAGTATGCAACATAGTGGTAAAGAATTCAATCTTGTTGAGCAACCTGGTAACACTCCCACTAAGATCTCTTTGTGGTATTTAATTCAAACATCACCTATTTACCATGTCATGCTTCAAAACACTTTGCAAAAAGTTTGGGTCCCTCCTAGTGTGCAACCAAATGATGTAGCATCCTTAAATGAGGGTATGAATTCTATTAATTTGGACATGGTCTTTCATCAAAGTTGGTTACCCCCTTTGGAAACACAAAAATAAAATGATGCCTTGATGATAATGGCTAGTATTAACAAGAATGGGATTAGGTGTACCCTTATTGACAATGGTTCAGGGCTTAATGTTTGTAGTGTAAATATTTTTGACAAAATTGGGGTGGATAAGACTAAAATTCAACCAGTTGATTTTTCTATCTGTGGTTTTGATAATGTGGGAAAAAAACCACTTGGTGTAATAACATTACCTGTTAAAGTGGTAAGGTTGTGTCATAAAATATTCTCTTGGGTAGACCATGGATTCATGAGATGAAAGGATAGCCTTCAACACTTCATCATTTAATGAAATACACTTACGACAATATAGTTTACACTATAAAAGTTGATCCTAAATCTTAAAATTGTTTACAAATTTAAATAGGAATAGAGAGTCCTTTTAGAACATTGATACCAACTTCAAAATTGGAACCTTTACAAGTTGAATACAATGATGAGTTCCTTTCATCCATGACAAATTTGTTGGATGATGATTGGGGTTCATTATATTTTACACCTACATTCATGGGGGAATACAATATTACACAATCAAAATTAGAAAAAGAGAAAGAAGCCGCAATGATATCAACACAATCTATCACTAAATCATCCACAAATACTAACAAAGAGGAAAAAATAAATTACTCATCCAATTATGATGAAAATGTTTATGAAACAACCTTCTTCAAAATAAATGGAAGCCATTTATGGAAGAGGTTATGAACTTTTGAGATAATTTAGCTATAATGGAAAAGGATGTGGTTTAAAAGAACAAGGTATATGTGTCCCCATAGAGCTCAACACACAAGAAAAAATAAGATGTCTTGGTTGTTCTCCTTAAAAAATAACGAAAAACATCAAAAATACCTTCACTTAATCATAGAAGAGACAAATAGCATTAGTTGTTGCTCCTTGCCATGTGGTAGTTGTATCACACAATACTCACTACCATGCATGGGGGTATAAACTAGGCTTTCTATAATCTTATTTTATCTAGCAAGGAGCAATGCATCATCATCCATTTTGGGCTCATCTTTGTCCCTACATTTGGGGGCAAGGGGTTAGGTATCCTTTTGTTAGGTGCATTCCTTCTGGAAAGGGGTCCCTTTGTGTCTCCTTAAAATGTTAGTGTATCAAGTACACTAACATTTTAAGGGGGGGAATATAGTCCCCTGCTCATTATTTGCATGTGAAATGGTCCCTTTTTAGTGATGATATAGAATACAACTCCTAGGAAGTGTGACCTTCTCAATGAAAGTGTGGCCTTCTCTATCTAACTTGTGTCTCCTTTGTGGTGATATTAGGCTCGATGTCCTCTAATTGTGTGACCTTTCTTAGCATATTACATTCCCCTTGGAGGTAATTCTATGGTTAGTATTCCCTAAGGTGTGATTCTTCTATTCCAGATATTCCCTAAGGTATGACCTTTCAAATATTGAGCAAAGCCCCTTTGTTGTTTTTGTAAGTCACCTTTTGTAGTGGTGTTCTTACAACACCCCTTGAGGTTTTGGCTTTATCTTTTCATCATTTATGTGCCTCCTTGGGTGATTTTGTTCACCTTATTAGTTGAGTTTGGAATTTGTGCTTCACTTTTTTCACAAATGTTAGATTTAGTGGAGTGTTGACATTGACATTTTTTTGCTTCACTTTGTTCACGTGCATTGAACTTAGTGTTGCATTAGTATGGCATCTTGATCATTTTTTGGTGCCTTATCAAGTTTATCAAGGAGTATAACTCTTGGTATGGTTGTTAATGGGTACACACCTAGTGAATATCAATCTTCACTAGACACATTGTCTTGGGGGCTCACCTAGTGAATATCAGACTTCACTATAGCCTATGTTGCCTTCGATTTACAATTCACCTAGAAAATATCATACTTTTCTATTGTGTGATTATTGAACATCTTAACATGGCTTCCAAGCCTAATACAACTTGCTTGATAGTATATTTATGTGTTTCACGAGTGTCTAGCATATTGTAGCTTGCTAGCCTTATGGAACCCATCATATTGCATGAACACCTAGCACAACACAGCTTGCTAGCTAGTTGATCCATTTAGCTCATGAATGATTTGGCATAACACAAATTGCTAGTCCTCATGAGAGCATTCATTTATCTAACATTTATTTATGGATGACATTTGGTATTTGAGACAATTTAAAACCAAGGTCTCTTTACCTTACCAACTCGAATCCTTTTAGTACTAACCTTATGTTCTATTGTGTCTTTTGTATGTTTCTTCCTATTTTCATTGTGTTTACATCATGTTTGTTTTTTTTTCATCTATATGTTATGGTATTTCATGTGTTTTCATCATGTATGTTGCATGTTTTCTTCCATGTATGTTTGTGTATGCTATCTTGTTGCATTTCATACATGTGGGTGTTCCTTTGTGCTTATGTTGGTTTGTCATGGGATCTTAGATCCTGGGGACTTGTGCACTACCCTTGATCCTTTACCATCCTATCTCTGCAACATTTGGAAAATTGGACCCCTCTTGATATATATATTTTCTACTTTAGTGTCAGTCTGAGCATAAGTTCATACTCTCACTAAAGTGGGGGCTAAATTTAGCGTTGAAAATTATCACTAGGTTGACAATTTAACACTATATTTTGTACCCCTTAATTTATTGGACTTGATTAAGCACCTAATTTCCTAAATTATACATTATATGGCCTATTTTTAATAATTACCGAGAAATTGCAAGCATAAAAAATTGCATTCATCTAGTACTTTTCCCCTGAAACCTTATTTTTTAGAAAATAAGGAAAGGAAAGAGTCCCAAATTTGAATATGTCAACAAAATAACAACTTGATTCAAGCTCCTACCTAGAAACTTCGTTCCCAAGTCTCCCCTTGGACATTTTCCATGTGGGGCTTGAATCTTATAAAAAAATTCTCCTCCTTCTCAAGGACATACTTTTAGTCTTACAACTACTAATTACTTCATGAAACGGTTTGAATCATTTCCACTTCAATTTGTGATTACTAAAGTGATATGTCATTTATCCTCAATAATATGATTTATTGGTTTGGTCTTCCTTCTACTTTGGTTTTTGATAATGTATCATCATTTGAGAACAAAGAGGTGAAGAATTTCCTCAAGAAATTTTATATCCAACATCACTTATCCATGTCATATTATCCTAAATCAAATGGTTATGCAAAGTATTATAATAATATAATTGAGAAAATCCTTCGAAAGATTGTCAATAAACATGGCAAGGATTTGTACACTCAACTTTCTTATGCATTATGGGCTTATTGAACGAGTGTTCATACAGCTATGGATACCACACCATACAATCTCATTTATAGTGTCGATGCAATCATGCCCTTCGAGTTAGAGATTCCTTCATTACATATTTCTCTCAATGGCATTCTTAATGAAAAATTTTATAGGGAACAACAACTTCAACATATTGACAGACTCAATGAACATCGTATACATTCTCTCAAGCATCTCTAAGCTTATCAAAATAATATTCAACATAATTACAATGAGAGTGTCATACATCGTTTGTTTACAGTTGGTGACTTGGTGCTCTATGAGAACCAATGTAATGTAAATGCTACTCCAAGTAAGAAAGGGAAGTTCAACTTGAATTAGCTAGGGCCTTATGTCATCACCAAATTCTATGTATCAAGTGCATATAGACTATCTACAATGAATAGTACGCCTCTCAAAGAACCTATTAATGATATGCACCTACATAGGTTTTATGCTTAATTTATTTTATTTCATTTCATTTATAAAGGGTATGTTGTTATTTCTTTAAAGTGTGTTATGCTAGATGGATAATAATCATATCTATTTAATATAAGTTGCTTCATTCATGACAAACATATGTGTCTCTTGAATTATGCAAGTATTTTTATTAATAATGAGAATTACTTTTTGTTAACATAAAATTTAGGAATTTGTATACCATGTTAAATAGATCATTGTTGCATTTAATTAGACAACATGATTACATTATTTAGTTAGATCATAGATGTATTTAATATAACATGGGTGTATGATAGGAAATCATTGGTTATATTTAATTAAGAAATCTTAACAAGCTATTTAATTAGATCACACAATTCATCCAATGTAGTAACATATCACCAATACATGTATTAATTAAATCATTGTTGTATTTATTAAGCAATATTGTTAGGTTGTTTAATTAAATCACAATTATGTTTAATTAACCATGTACATGTCAATTACTACATTTAATGAGATATTTGATGCATTCAATTAAACATTACATCACATTGTTTCAATTAGATTACAAATAACATATAAATTACACCATCTCATGACACGTATGTTGACCAAAACCTCAAAATGCTCATATATATAAATATATTGATACATGATATACAACAAAAATCACCACTATAAAAAAATTGTGTCAATGATACACAACGTACAAAAAAATTACCACTCTAACAAAATGTGGTGTGTCATAATGATACAATAGCATATAGTGGTTCCTTCACCCTATAGTACTGTGCCTACCAGATCCCTCAGGGCCTAGTGGTGGTTGAGTGATGAATGGTTTTCAATGTTATGTTTTAGACTGAGTGACTCTTGGACACGTGGCTCTATGCTTGGAAGCCCCTAACCTCACCCCTAATCTATGTCGCATCCACCATCACATATTTGTATTGTTGTTGTAGTTGATCTCTCTCAACTCACAACTTACTTGCCTCCACCTATAGGGCCACCACACAAGGATTGTCAACTATGAGTGTTGGTGTTGCTCTTGTCACCTGAAGATTGATCAATGTCTAATCTCTCTAATTTGTCACTCAGCTAAGCTCCACGAACCCCTCCTCATATATGGATCGCAATTGCACCACAGGCTCAAAAATCTCCATTTGTCACGGGTGAAGCCACAATAATGGTTTACAATTTGATGGAGGAAGGAAAACTGACAAAAAATGACCCCATGGAAAAAAAAATTGGTTTTAGGGGTTCGAACGAACCTACAAGTTTGAGCGAACCCATTTAATTATTGCCCCTCGTTTCCCACCCAAAAAACCGAATAAAATGCACATAGAAAGGTGGTTCGCTCGAACCCCTAGGGGTTTGTTTGAACCCCCTTATCCCTCATTCTCCCCCTCAGACACAAAAAGAAATCTAAATTTTTGCACTTTGAAGCTCGGGTTGAAGATGAAAATGGCAAAGACTTCACAAACCCAACTGGAATTAGGTAGTCCTCAGAACAAGCTATCCAATGAATATAATTTTAATATGTTTTGGTTTTATTATGTTTTTTTTTTAGTTTTATTAAACATAGGTTTTTCACCGAAAATAAAGCTCTTTGTTCTACACGTGGAAAAATAGAAAATTATCAAAAAAAATTGAAAAATATGAGTGCACCAAATATTGAAGTCCTTGATCCAACAAAAAAAAAATGAATTTCAATACATACAAAAAAGTTACGTATTATACGGTTGCACTATGTCTGAATTGTAATTAGTTTGACTTTGAAACTGGATTAAAGAAAAAATATTCAATAAAAAACTATCTAACCAACTGGAAGCACTAGATATCAGAGTTACAAATCTAAATTCGAAAGAATTAGAATTTTATCCTTCATGGAAAAAAAGTTGTGTTATATGCTGAGCATCACTTTTTAAAAATGTTGTTTTCTGAAGAAAAAAAAAACTAGTTTTCGAGGGATATGGAAAAAGAAGTGCAAACTGATTCCAAAAATTTTGAAAAATTTATATTTAGAATCTATAGAAAAAATTTCACGAAACTCTAGTTTGTATCATCTTCAAATTCCTCACAGTTTAGCTATTATAGGTGCCTGAAAGTGAAGATTTAGTTAAAAAAATATATTTCAATGTCCAATTTGGCCAAAAATTGTAAACCACTATTGTGGGATTACCCTCACCCTATGATCTATTGTGGCTTATAGCTAGCCCGCACCAATTGTTAGAATTATACACTAGGGACCATCTCCACTATGAATCAACCTATAAATTTGAGCCATGCCTATGTGCCAACTAAAAAAGGAAAAAAAATATCAAATCATATGATATCAAAATCAAAATCAAATGTGACATCTAGTGTTCTACTTAATCAAAAATCAAAACATAAATATACAACTTCTCACCTGGATCATCGGCCCACCAGCGGGGATTCACATGTGGAAATCGTGATTATGCTTGGAGTCAAATGTGGTGCTAAGGGAACTATAGTGGTAGCTCTGCATGACTCATCATTCTCATGAATACTTAATGCTCCAACCATAGTAGGTAGTGCTCACATGCTACACGAGGTCGAGACTTAGGCATCCCCTCAACAGTATCACTAGCATCCTCCCATTTCCCTTGTCCTCCTCCTATTTCTAATGTTGTATGATCCTCATCATCTCTGCCACCATCACCATTTTCTCCCTCCTCCTCCTCAAACTCCTCACCTCAATGTTCCCACAACCTTGATTTGTCATTGGGATGGTTCACAGGAAACATAGGGGCAAGATAGGTGGTGCTCCACCATGTCACATATGTAGGGTTTACACCCATAATTTTTTATCTCTAGACATGGGGGTTGTATCCTTCTCCTCATCATTAGTGTTGCTCAATGTAATGTCCATGGTGGTGGGTCAATGAACATATTTGAGTCTTGTGGTGTTGTGTGTCGACTATAAGTAGATCGCTCATGCAATAATAACTCCCTACACATGACCAAACTATCTACTTACCATATCATAATAAAAGGGCATAACAATGTGCTAGCGATCGACAAAGAGTCAATCCCACTACATCATAATCATTTGGTGAGTTTGACCTGCCCAATGTTGTAGTGCCATATACAATCTCTAGATAATATCTACGAGTTATAGTCTATCAAAAAAAGCCTGTCATACAACAAGTCACTAAATTTTTATGGATTCCTAAATGTGTAGGTGAGTGATCAAGGATGGGTCCATATCAGCTCCATCGGGAACCCTAAGAGTTTTGTGTACATGATGTGCTCAAATGTCCACACTTGGAGGAAGGTACAAGTCATCAAACTATGTGCCTCATAGTGTACATATCGCCCTAGATCATGGTATAGGTGGGCCAACATGATCCTCCCATAGGAAAAGATAGATCTTTTTCCCTCCATCACTCAGATGGTATGCACGAGGCCCCATGGAGGTGTGAACCTCGTCCATCTGGTGTCATGATGAGAGTGATGGTTACAACCATGATGTGATGAATGAAAGGAATGGAAATGACACCATGCAATAGCCACTACATGTAGATTTGCTCAATGGTGTCCTTGAGCATAGCACAACCGAGACAATACATTTGCTTAGCCACGATGTATTCTATCACTTAATGATCCTCCATCTACATGGTCTCATCTTGCACAAGCAGTTGCAAAATTTGGTACACATCCCCCAAGGTGACAGTCATCTCCCTCATAGAAGATGAAAAGTCAAGGTGTTTAGGTCCCAACACTCCATGAGCGCCATCAACATCATGTGATAGAATCTAATAGTAGGCATAGTGTATGCCCACCATAATTTAACATCTATATGGTGTCTAACCTTTGCAAGTGTAAGCAATTGGGCATGGTTGCACAAGGTATATACATATGGCCTCTCACATGCTCCAACATCTCTAGAGGAACTTATAGATACATCAAATAGAAACAAATTAGTCCCTCTTCATCAAAAAGCTAGCACTAAACCAAATCCAAAAAAATCCTAAGAAGTTGCAGATACTAGTGCATCCCTTGGACCCCAATGCCTGAACGAGATGGTGTCATGTCCAAGGGACCCTAGCGCACCCTCCAGATGATGGAACCCATCTTGCATGCTAGCACCCAAGTTGGATGCTAGCACTCCAAGGGGCTCATTTGTTAAAAAAAACATGGAAAAATAGACCTATAAATACACAAAAGTTCAAAATTGTGACTTAACTCTCGAGCCTGGATGCCCTACATGATGAAATCCCTCAACGCTTGTAGCCTAGGTGCGCAATATGGTCATCAATGTGGCATCTTCACTCCTAGGGCTACTCAAACCTCTCAAAATGCTCAAAAGTGGAAAAGTCAAAATGAATAGTAAAAGGGCAAAAATATTACTATTTATAGTAAAAAGGTTTTGCTATTTATAGTAGAAATGAAAAATAAAACAAAAAAATTACCCTTCTATTCAAGCGTACTACATTCAAACCTTCATAACTTGGGCCTATGAACTCCATTTTTTGTGTTGTTGGTTGCATCGGAATCCTAGTTCCACCCTCGTTCCTCCCAAATTCTTTTTTGTTTTGAGTGTTATTTTTTAAATGACTCTACTAGAGGCATTTTCATCAACTCTCTAGAAGTTCATAACGGAAAGGTCGCCACATTATTTCTACATCCATAAAAGAAAGAAAAAATAGTGGGGGCATATATCTACCCTCAAGTTTCACTCTAGATCACACTCTCATTCTCCTTAGAAAGTTTGTGAACTAACACGTCTATTTTTTCCTACAAGACGATTTATAATTTCTAACAAATTGGTTTTGTAGGATGTAGTTCCTAACACTATGGTTTTGTAGGTTCCTACATTGGGGGCTTCTTTCTCTTGCTAGGTAATATTATGTGTCCTCTACAATATCATTTTTATGTATCCTTTGCATTCTTATTCACTTTCATTATTTACTTTCCTATACTTTAGCTTGTATATACACGTAGTGTCAAACACCCGCTAAAGTGGGATCTAAATGCAGTATCGTAAATTGTGTTCGCTAATATTTGGAGTTTACTTTAGTATCCACTCCCCTAGTCCATTTTAGGACTATTTCCAAGCTTGTCCTTACCTCCAACTTGAGAGATATTTTGATGCTACCCTAAAAACCTTACTAATGACTCCATACCCCAAAACTCTGCTTAATACCAAAATTTGTGTCAGCTCCTAAGTCAATGGATCCCTTACTAGTCCTTCTTGATTTTACAAGAATAAAATGTGGACACTAGCATGATGCACGAGTGTCCTACCAGTTCGTACAAAAAAGTTGAACTTTTGTGAAGGTCGGCCTCTGCCTTGAGCAACATGACAATTTTGACATGAGCACTCTAAACATTTCCTAAATTAAAATTAAAAATGTTGGCCTACACCTAAGGTCATTTCTATTGATCCTTATTTAAACATGATTTTTTTCAAACAAACATACATGATGCATACCACAGTGACACACTACCAAAATTAATATTCAACTCTACAATTGTGAATAATAGTTGTTGTTGCTTGATCTTGCTATTTTGGTTGAAGATCCAAGAGTGTTACATAATGGTTAGGATTACTGGATAATGATCGGATTGTACCTCTTCATCATGATTGGGTATGATTTTAGTTGGTTCTCACATTCAATCCTTCATCACCTTACTACCCTAAAGTGAGGTAACTTGTATTCTTATTTCCCTTGAGCATAATATTTCTCCACTACCTTTTTTGAGACATAGAAATCCACCCTTTAACACACTTGAGTAGGATTTTTATTATAATTTTGTTTGGCATTGCTAGCCACAATCTTAGACATACTTAAGATTCAAATCACACACTATTACTTTAATAAAATTGGCTATTCATGGAGGTAAAAATACCAAAATGATGGTTGACCAAGGAAAACTCCTATATATCCACAAACCCTTCTCCTTTATGTCTATGCAAGTTTAGATCTAAGACAAAAAATTACAGAAAGCAAAAGAGGAGATAATCACAGAAATTATCAAACAGACACTCAAACTGTACAATACCTTCAGGACCCCAGTATAGCATGTTGCCATTCGCATGATGTGCTTGTGTCCTAGATAGAAACCTCCAACTTTTGGTGACAATTTCCTCTCTATCTACTCTTTTTAAATCTATCATAATTTCCAAAAATTATTATCTTTCTCTATGTAATCATTTATTTAATTAAATTAGGGTTTTTTGGACCATTTATAGGTTAATGAAATCATACTTTTATCAATTTTTCCTCTCCACAAAAAACTAACAAAATCCAGACATCTTGGCTCTCCTTTGAGTATGTTAGCCAAGAAAAATAATTTGGTCGCTATTTTATCTTTCTATGATTTTTTACCTCCATTTTTTGTCAAGACAAACTACCTCTTTTTATAAACAATGGTTATGAGCCTTCACATCAATTTTATAATTTTTGCATCAATTTCACAATCATCATGATAGTTTGACATGTGTCCTAGAATTTTTATATAGTACCTCAATATTTTCACAACCCCTACAGTGATTTTTCCTAATCTTATGAAAAGAGAAGTTTAAACATCACAAACATGAATTTTCTCGATTAGGCATTTCATTTTCCCTTCTTTGAGTGTGTCTTTATTGTTTTAACACCCCCTTTTTAACACAATTAGGCTATGGAACCAATTTGGGGACTCTCTTCTCTTGGAAAGTCTTGTAGGTCACTTTTTAACCACAAGTAGCCAATACACTACCTCTCATCCCTAACAACTAGTTCATTATGTTTATCTACTCATTGTAAAACATTTTTTTAAGACTCTTTCACAGTGATGTGGGAAAAAGGGATCTAGGATCTAAATCACACTTCCTCCTACATCATATTGGAAGGAACCAAAAATAATCAAAAACACCCACTTGGCTACTAACCACTATGGAAGAGCCATAATGGTGGATCGATATTTTGGTTCTTTTTGGGGTTGGGGGTTGATTGGTTATGAATTAAACTAATTTGATAATGCAAATTTGTACCTAGGTCAACTATTGAATTACAAAAATAATATTGTAAATATAGAGAAGCACAAAATAGAAACGCATAAACTAGTTACATAATAGCATAGTACAAAGATAGAGGAACCTAGCATATGAATTTGAGCTTAAATTGGCTAGACAAGGGTGTTGGCACCCTACACCTGGAAATGCAAATATCAAGAATTAGAAATTAGATCTCATATGGACATTATCTATAGGTTCACTCCTTCTAGACATAGCTTCAAAACTTCGTTTGTCAATGATTAATTCTACTTTCCTTAATTTCTTGACATGTGAGGCTTGAATGGTTGATCTTGCAATTAGGTCATCATCCCTTTCCCAAATCCACTTCATATCTATTATCTACTCACAAGAGAGGAGAGAAAGGGTTGTGTCATATAGGGCCTTGCCTAAGTTAAACCTCATTTTCATGTTTCCACCTCCACAACGGCTATGATGATGTAAAGAGTGCTTATCCTAGTTCAAGCAGAGGTGAAATGGATAAAAGGGAATGATAAATTGACAAGTGTTTCAACTTGCCACTCAGATCTACCTTGATGGAATGAATGTATTGTACTCATCTCATACAAGGAGAATTGGATGCTTGATTGAAATTCCTATAAGTGTTAGTACTCACAAAATAAATGAACATAAAACATGAATAAACTCACATATAAACTTGATGCATTGCTAACATGAATCTTGACTAATAATAAGTGTTGTATCTCTACTAATTTTGCTCTTGAATGCTTTTTAGGATGCTCCATTGTGATTCCAAATTGTTAGGATTGCTTAGGATTTCAAATGGTGAAAAAGACTTGTATTTTTATGCAATAATTCATTTTCCCACAAAATTAGTTATCAAAAGCCAACAAATGGATTTAAATTTACAAATCTTAAAATGCAAACAATAATATTTTTTACATTAGGCCAAAATATGTTGGACGGGGGCACTAGCGTTCTAGTCCAAACCTATTTTTCATCTTTAAGTTTCATTAAATAAATATTAAATCATAAATTCTCAATTCAATTATGATTTTTTGAAGATGATCATAAAATAGACAATTTAAGAGCACAATTGGGTCTATGCATATAAGAGAGAGCTAAACCTAGTGTGAAATTGTCAAGGGTGAAAATTTACGATGCTACATTCACTAATCAATAGTCACAAAAATTTTACAACGTAGTCTCTACATTTCCTTTCATTCGTCAGTTACAATAATTTTGTAACCTAGTCACTACATTTCCTTTCATTCATTAGTTACAATAATTTTGCAACCTAGTCTCTACATCTCCTTTTATTCTAGTCCGTTGTCACACAACAAAATTTTATCTTCTTAGCATTAATTTACCCTACTTCCCCTTATTCTAAGAATCATTCATATTAACTCATTACACTCTAACAACATACATAAATGACATTTCATTTTAAGGACATCAACATCTACATTTTCATCGAGATTTCCATATTTTCTTCATCTTGCTTTTGGTCTATGATATTCAACCAAAAATTCAATGTGTGTTCCTATTTATATATTTATTTTGCAACATTAATTAGTAATTAATTATTAATTGCATGTTCATTAATTAGTTTCAAAGTTTTAATGTTAGTTTTTTGATTAATTATTAGATAGGTTAGAATATATTTTCTTTCTTAAATTAGTTTAATGTTCTTCTATAAATGTTCATTTTGTTTATACAACCTATTTTCAAACAAAATACTAGCACTTCTGTTACACCTATATGTATGCACAAACATCTAAAACAAAGACCAAACAATTAAACTCAAACAATCATATTCAAACTCCAACAATCATTCACAAACTCCAAATAAGCATATATCAAACAAATCAACCTCGTTTTGAAAATTATTCTTGGCTTCCAAAGCACCGATATGTTTAGGCCTCTCTACAATACAATAGACCTTCTAAGGTCTCAAACAAACTTAATATTTTCTACCTCATTGCTATTGTGGCCATTTGCATATTTGTAGCTCATTATTTCACATTGTGGAAATCTTAAAACATGCAACATTCACTACACTACACATTTACATCCTTATATAAGCTTGTTTATTGTTGTCCTAGCACACTAGTACCCTTATATAAGCTTCTTATACTCTACCCCTGCACAATTTTAGCACATTTTCATACACAAACACATTAAGACAATCTTTCATATGCTAGAATGCATTGTGTGATTAAAAATACCTCAAGAACATGCAAATGAGCTATTCTATACAACAAAGCACACAAATTAGCATCTAGAAAGCATTGGAAACATCAAAACTCATCAAATAATAAAACCATAGCATAAAAAATCTCAACATTTAACTAGCAACATAGAAACAATGATAAACCACTATCCAAATGCATCCATTTAATCTATTGTAGCCAAGCAAAAAAAATTGCCAACATAAGGTTTTTTGTTAAAAGTTCTCATTTGTAACATTTGAGGCTTGATTTTGAGATATCAAAAACATTAGCAAATAGATCTAGTACAACTCCAAAAATTCACACATGCCCTCTTTAGTGTGCGATGTACCCATTGTGCTACATATAGAGAGGAAGAGGGATTAGAAAATGATGAGCAATGTGATAGGGGAGAGGATATGCCTTCAGAAGAGGCCATAAGATTGTCAATATTATGAATAATGTATGTGTCATAAGGAGCACCTAATGGGGCGTGTAAAAAGATCTGTGAAATTAGAGGCAACTCGTGGGTGCAAAAAAAAAACAAAATTGAATATCTAGTCAACTGAGACCAAATATTGTATTAGACTTGGGACACTTCGAGCCTTAATAGATATCTAGTTTTAGATGCATTTTTTAATGCGGGGTTCCCTTCTTTTTAGCTTTGGCTTTAAACTTGGCTCTACAACTACAAGTTGATAATAAAATCCATTAACAAACTCTACTTCTACTATATGACTAATGACTTCATATTAAAGATTCTTAATGAAATTAATAGGGAAAACATTTATTTTTAAAAAATTTCAACTTATTTTATAAATTATTTATCATTTACCAATCAGAGTGTCTCAAAAACTTAAAAAAGGTATATGTGCTTTATTTTAATATTTTTTAAATAAACTATATGAACCCAAATTAGACATTATTTTGTACATATTCAAAAATAATAATTTTATAGTTATTTTAGTTCATGTTAAAGTGGCCTTATATGAAAGGTTTGAATTTTCTACTGTAATCTTATTAAATAATTAATTATAAAAAATAAAAAATCAATTCTGACCCTCAATATTAATTGATTTTCATAAAAGGATTTTGAAAATACTTACATTTACTATTCTTGGGTCATTTGTACATGCACATATTTTTGCATCCATTACAATGTAAAGACTCAAACCCACTTCTATATATTATTTACTTAACCAAATTTTATCATATAGGTATTAAAATTACATATTACAAAACAAGAAAAAAATTATATTTCATATTATCTAATGAAAGTTTATGAATCTTTACACCATGCACAGCTAACTCTATTTTCAAAAGAAAAGTTAAACCTTTAGTGTGTCATTTTCAAGTCATGTTAACATGCATTTGCCTATTAATGTGCTTTTTTAAATTAGTAGATAATTGTTGAGGATATTTCACATGAGTAAGTGTATCATCAATTAATTGTCTCATAAGAGAGAGAACCTGTTTAGCAACATGAGAATCATGACCATAATCTTGCTGATTTTAATAATCCTCAATATGAGCATTATCAGAAAATATCGCATTATCATTGGAGTGGTCAATGATACCAAAGTTTAGATCAACACTCTATAATAAATAAAGATTAAGGTTTTTAGTAGCTTGTGGCATAAATAAATCCTAACTAGCATGGCAAAGAGAAAAAAGAGAGATAAAACAATATAAACACTTAAATTTGTAAAATCAAACAAATTAAAAGATAAAACCCTAAAAGAATGTACAAGCATAAAAATTCACCAAAATGAAAAGAAAAATAAAACCACCCTCGTTGTAATCTAAGAGAGTAAAAAATCCCTTTTGCAAAAATTTAAACTTACTAACAAGGGCTAGAATTGAAAGGAACAAGATTAAAAATGTCACTTCCTAGCCTAATGTGGTAAAAGAGATGACAAAAAATATTATTGTAATATAATCCATGATGTGTTAGGCCCATTGACCCCTTTAATTTCCAAATTCACAACTCAAATTGCACCAAGCAAAATAATTTTGAATTCTATACAAACAATCCATGTCCACAAGGTGCTTAGGGAGGAACAAAATGGGGTTATTATGAAAAAGTTTTGCATAAACCAAGTGTTGTGTTGGGGTTCACTGGAGCTTATGGATCTAATCTAGCTTGAGGAAAAAAAGAGTGTTAAACCTTCATATTGAGTGCAAGTGGCTAGATATTCAAATCAACCAAGGAAAAGGGATATAATACCCTATTATAAGTATTGTTTTATCATTTCCCTTTGGGAAAGATGTTTTGTCAAAAGAAGAGAGGTATACCAATGTGTTGATATGTCAATTAATTATTTCCAACATAATCTTATCAATCTATATTCTTGGATTATAAATATATGGCTAGAGAATCTCAATGAAGCTATCAAAATTTATCTCAATACATGGGTTTTTTTCTTACTCTAAATAATAAAAAATAAGAATTTCATTTTAGGCAAAAGCCCCTTGATTCTAGGATAGCCATGTTCTTTTATTACAACCATGGTTCCCAAATTTCAATTCAATTGAAAAAATAGTTTTCTATCATAACTATTTGGGTTTGGATGTATTATCTTTACCACAATTCTACAATGGTTTCATGAACTTCCAAACTATTGGCAATTCATTGGGTAGATTTATATCCATTTATCCAACGATAGATGGTCCCATTCACTCAACTAATATTAGGAAAAATAGTTGTATCAAAAGGGTTGCTCATTCACTCAACTACTACTCATATATGAGGAAAAATGGATGTATCAAAAGGGTTATTTAGTGAAGTATGGTTGAAGGTTATGGAGTAGGCATGGACACAAGTTGGTGATTATGAGAATGTCATTTTGTTATCATAAATGTTCCTAGGGAGGGAATATTGTTTCCTAATGTAAAGTTATTAAAATGTTTTTTTCTAAGTAGTCGCATGTTTAGAAAGAACTTACATCAGACATATATTGGTGATTCAACAAGTTCTAAAATCTTCTAATGATTTAATTTGTTCTACTCCAATTTGCAACTTGGATAAAATAATGTAGGAGCCACCAACCTTTCTTAGTAGGCCTTGCAAGATTTCCCGTAAATCAAATTGCTCAATAAATCATAGAGGAATTTACAATTAATTCAACTTCATTAGAATTTTTGGTACAATTACAGGTGAATAACAAGCTTAATCCTAAGCCCTCTTTTGCTGCCAATGTAGATCCTCATTTTGTATCCATGCCTACTAATTTTTTGAAAAAAATTTAATTATGATTTTTCCTTTGAGATCAAATCAAGTACATTTAAATGGCTCAATAGAATAACTTGCCATTACTTAATATTTCAAAGGGAGATTAATAGCAAAAGTGAAGTTGTCTAAATGTTAATAATGCATAATTAATTAATTAAATTTTGGATCAAATAAATCAATCTTAACTTTGCCTAACGCATTTGAATTAGAAGTAGATGATCATGTTGATTGGCCAACAAGTGCTTTCCAAAATGTTGCAAATTATAAAGCCTAAACAAAAAGCATATGGCGTTCAAGTTGTATAAGAACAAATTATTATAAATTTTGTATGTAAAAAATTACCATAAATCTTGTATTAATTTTTCCTTTGTTCCTATCGCCCTTGATTAAATTTTGTACAAGAAAATTGTTCTTATTTCAATTAATATATATTGTTGAGAAACCCCCTAATAGTCCAACAATTAAAATTGGTAAATAAAATCTATTTCAGATATTAATGTTGTTGGAAATGATAAATAAAATAAATAAACATTTTGAAAAAATGAATAATTAGATTAAAATATTTAACTAAAAAGAGAATGTTGATTTATGACTAATGAAAAAATATCAATGATGCTTACACAAATGCCTTGGAACCAACGAATGATATAAGACACTCTAATTCACTTTCCTCAACTAAAGATTCAATCTTTCCTAACTTCCTTGATTTCAAATTTAGTTTTGCTCAAGTAATTCTCAATTTATTCCCTCCAAAACTTGATTCAACTAATTTTTGTGTCAAGTACTGATTCACTTTTATCAACCCATGTATCTTTACAGACTTGGATAAGATCCATAAACATTATCTGAGACATAAAAAAGTACCAATAAATGCTTGTATGATACATTCTTCTAATTAATGCTCTCGATAATGCATGCATGCAATAATGATAAATCTAAGATACAATAATAAAATCAGGTATACAATAATTTAATAATTTAAAATACAAAGATAAAATCAAGCATTAAATAATCAAAGAAGTCTCAAATAACATCTTTAACTAAATCAAAACGTCACCCACTTTCAAACACCAAACAAAAATGCAATTAAAATCAGTTAAAGCATTAAAAAGTGGACATTTTCAGTGATCCACATCACTTTTACAAATACAGATCTCTGACTAAAAAGGTCACCCACTTTAACTAATAAAATCAAGCATTAAATAATCAAAGAAGTCTCAAATAACATCTTTAACTAAATCAAAATGTCACCCACTTTCAAACACCAAACAAAAATGCAATTAAAATCAGTTAAAGCATTAAAAAGTGGACATTTTCAGTGATCCACATCACTTTTACAAATACAGATCTCTGACTAAAAAGGAGTTATAAACAATTCCAAAAAAATACATAAAAGACTGGATAAGATTCAGTTAGGCACCCTCTCTCAATTACAAAAATGTCTTGCATAAATGTCATTCTAATCTAGGCATACCCAAAATAATAAACAACTCAAAAAAATACATAAAAGAATGGAGAAGGTACAGTTAGGTGCCCCTCTCTCAATTACAAACATGTCTCGCATAAATGTCATTCTAATCAAGACATACCCAAAACAAGATAGAAAAAGACGTGATTATACAATCTTGAACACCACACCAAAGGTTTCCCTCCTCAGTCCCATCAAGTCAAATTGGATCCAATCATTTCTACAAGTACAAAAATAATCTAAAGATTCGCTTTGCATCTATCTTCACCATCACTAAAGGTTTCTCCCATCCGACAACAATGGAAAAGATAAGTCAAATTGGATCCAAATTTTAAAAGTTTTGGATCATTTCTGCAATACAGAAGCAATCTAAGGTCACTTTGCATCTATCTTATGATAAGAAAAAAGAAAAGAAAAAAATAACCCAACGACTTTCCCTACAATGATGGGCCTCAAAAGCAGTAAACTAAATGACAACAGCCTTCGAGATATCAATAATTCCTCCTTATCTCAGTCAGTCAGATATCACAGACGTTATAAAAACATTTACTTTTCCAATACATAGTTGCATACGAAGAAAAACCATCTTCAAATACTTTGAATCCACAAAGTTCACAAAGCACCAAATATGTAGCCAGATAGATAGTCGATCAATAGACAATCATTCTACATAGCACAAAAGAAATGCACTGCACAAAAACGCTGAAACAATACATCTGATCACCTCAACAGAAGTCAATTCCCGAACCACTACCCTTGCTGAGTGGTGAAGCTCATGCACATTCAAAGTGTATGTCTCCCACTCGCTCACGAACTGGAAATTGCACACACACGAGTGCATGATTAATTCGCCTTACCACATAGCAAGGAAGCATCTATGGTGCGCTCTTGACTTCCTCGTGGCTCCTAAAAAACCTACATTTAGACCTATATCTACTGCAAACAATACCCAAATCCTGTTATTACAGTTAGAAAGAGGATCTGATACTGTCTGTTTCTACTAAACACGTAAGATATAATAAGGAAGGACATTCTAATTCTCCATTGCTTCCGATTGGTTTTGCTTGCTTTTATATATCTGGGCAGTGCAATGCAGCTTTGATTTGTTGCACTGTGGTGCATATGATATTGTTGATGGTTGACACCGATTCCAAGTTAAGTTTGGCTGCAGACAAATTGCTACCAATCATTTGAAACGCTGCAGTTACCAACGATCCTCCAGTGCGAGGGCTGTCCAATCCGTTGCTGCTGGCTGTACCTGATACTTCATGAAATGAACTTATTGGAACTAGTGATCTATTGCCTCCTGGACTATCTGGCAGTATGGCAAATCCACAAGGTAGGAGGGGTATGTACGAAGGATCCTCCCCGCTCATTGCCGTGTTCAGTGATGGAACATCTACTGGTGCGTACGCTATCACGGACCCCGACGCATCTGTGCAGCTCTCCTGTAGTATCAACTCTACATTCTGGCTTGTGGAGCACGCCTATGAATTTGAAAGGAAAAAACTATTAGAAGTTACAACATATATTATATAACAGCATTGGACCACCTGGATTAGAATATCAAAACTAATGCTAGACAAAATCATACATGAATAAACTTTTCAAACAATTTTTTTTTTAGACATTATATAAAAAATTGACATTTTGAATCATATTATATGATTCATTGTCAAGATTATATAAGAATATAACTTGTATGTTTTGCGGTAGTTACAGTCTAGTATAGATATCTTAAAACATCTTAGTATTAACAAACTAATATAGATATCTTAAATACATAGATCTAAAAATATATCAAGTCAATAAGAAATATCAATTTGAAGTTATTTTATTTACTTAAAACTATATCCTGCCCATGATTGGTTAAACCTCTAAAAGGACTCTTTACAATGAAATAATTTATAGCTCACCCAATACACAAATGATACACCAAGAGAAACAGATCTTCACTTAACTTGTGATTTCCAACCACATCGGCACCTGAAACTTTAGATCATGCCCATAAAATAACACTAGAGAAATTCTGCACAATGCTTGACAATTATATAAATATTTTTCCACTTAAACAAGTGTGCTTTTATTATCCTTCGAACCAGCTGGGTCTTGAGAATGCTGAAATCGTCATTGTACACCAACATTAAAAATTCACTACCATAAATTATAGAAGTTTAGACACTTACATTTAAACGCAGAAGAGAGATGCAATTTCCCGGGTGCGACCCATTTGCAATGTGCGCTACTTCTTGTACCAGGTTTCCGGTGGACAAAGTATCCCACTTAGCCATTACGAGGAACCCAAAAGTTCAGTAGAAAACAACAACATAAACAAAAGACAATGTAGCGTCTCTAAGGCATTTCATGTACCTGTGATCTGGTTTTCTCGTCCCTGAGAAAGTCGAATATTCGTTGAGGAGAAACAGGAAGCCAAAATGAAGTTGCGGCACAGATAACAACACCAGTGGGTTGTCCCGGTTCGGTATTTTTTCTTGTTGTAATTCGAACACAATCATCACTGGTGCTGCCACCAGATCCAGAGAGAGTCGTCCACGAATTGCTGGTGGATGCACTGACATTTGAGCAGAAACTGTTGATCATCCTCAGCGACAATCTCATCATGCTTCGTTTTCCTTCTGGAGATCCTATGCCTGCCAACACCCAAACCTGCAACTTATGTGCCTGTATAAAAAATTAAAATTTAGAGCTCTCCGAACAATAGATATGCATGTGCAGACCTCCAATGTCTTTGGGAGATACTTTTTCAGCATTGAAGCTGGCAAGACGTTCGCACTGTCTTTGCAATGTAGCCAACCAACGGTGAGCACCCAGTGCCATGCCACTGCTCACCAGCTGCTGATACATTTTATGGACTGCACCATCTTCAGCCTCCACATGTTCCACCCATGTAATCTGCACGTTATAAAATCAATAATCTCCCTTCTTAAGAAAAAAAAATCGTGAGTAGCGGCAGAAATACAGACCTTTGAGTACCCATTGGGCATGTCCTGGATCAGACAGCCTGATGGGCGTTTTCGGTAGCGTACAAGAGACTGTGATGGACTGTTGAGCAACTCTTCCATTGAAAAATCGACAACTACCCACATTCCTTCGGCCCTCTGTTGACAATACCGAAGGAAATGAATTTCTCTGGTGGAAACCAGAGGAGAAAGAACCTGCAGCTCCGCGTACATCTGCCACCCAAATACACAATGTTATAATGAGCAAGCACCCTAAGAGTATACTGAGGTGGTGTCAGTAGAGGCACATACCAATTGAAGCGAGCCATTCCTGTGACCTGGTAGCCCATGCGATAAAACTTGCACTGTTTTGGCTCGAGTTACCATGCAAGCAAACATGTCCATCCATTTATTCTGCAACCATAGTTAATGCAATTCAATTGTAACAGCTGTCTCTGGCACAAATGACAGAAATCCAATAAATGCACATACTTACCACGTCCGTTAGGTGGTCGACAATTGCACCTGCATTGAGGAAAACAACAGAGGTATCCCTGGTGGCTTCTGTCCTAAGATTGTTGTTATGCTTGAAGCTCAACCCCATACTCCACGGAAACAACCTGTCATACTCGTCCAAATTCAAAACCTCTTTCACCGCACCGGCATTAGTTTTCAACCAGAGTGGCTCATCTGTCTGTGCCATTTGAATCAATTCATCTGTACTGCTCATGGCAAGCTGCACTGCTAAGGATTTGTCCATGTCCATGATAGCGCCTCCAGTAGTGATGCCTACATCACTGAAAGAAGCCATTGGCATGATGTCAGTGGACTGTTTCACAAAGTTCCCCATTCCCAAATCCAAGGAGGATGTTATCAGTGACGGCGTCGCAATGGTTGCTAACGAGGGGTTCGCTCTTCCTCCCAAATATCTCGAAGCAATGGACGACACTCGTTCAAGCTTTACCAAAAAAAATGCATAAATTCATTATCTGGCTACTGCTAAAACATGTGGAACAATTGGTTTTTTCCTACAAGAGGCCTGATTACAGACATACCTCGTCCTTTAGACGGGAGTTTTCGAGACGCAAACTGTGTTCACTGTAAGCCATTTCTCCCACCAACGATGGTCCTCCACAGCTGGGACACATAACATTCTTAACCGCTTCACGCAGAGTTAGGTTTTCGTTCCGGAGGCTTTCATTCTCAACACGTAGAATGGCATTATCTGACCGGTCCTGCTGGGCCTGCAGCCCACAAAAACACTAGGTCAAGCGATGTTGAATTGAATTGTAACAAAACGGAGCGTTATTAGAAGTTGGGTCAATCAAACCTTCATCTGAGTGCGCCGATTCTGAAACCAGAACTTGACCTGCCGTGGCTTGAGACCCAATTCAATGCTGAGCCGCTGTCTTTGTTTGTCATCTGGGTGAGGGCACTTCTTAAACAATCTTTGACAACGAAACAGAAGAATTAGATGCGAAGCACTAGAATTCGAAATGGGTCGAAATGGATCTTAACAGAATTGGAAAAACATGCTTACGCTTCCATCTCTTGGATTTGTCGAGCCGTATGTCGGTGATAGCGTTTCCTCCGAGGTTGCTGCTGCTCTGCAGCATCCTGATCTTCTCCGGACCCTCCCTCCAAATGGCCACTGCCTGACTTGCTATCATTTTCCTCCTCTCTATTCTTGAAATGCATCGTCTCTGCAATTTGGCTTTCTTCTCTCATTCGCTTGGGCTGAGCCATTTTCAAGAGCACGAATCAAGACCTAAAAAATCTCATAGCCCAAAGTCAATGTAGCAAACATCCTCAAAGAAGCAGACTTACCGGTGCAAGAGACAATCCGTCACAGGAAAAAAGTGATCTTTGGTTCTGCAAGTGCAAGTTTGTGGGCAGCTGAGGGATCAACCTTTGAGCAACCAGCAAGCTAGACGGCGACATGAAAGACTCTCCCATGTTATTTCCTACCAGCACATCACAGTCCCCATACATTTTTAATTGTCTCCACTCTCTACACTTTCCTTACTTCACATATAACCCAACTCCTTGTGGAATCCTTGGTCACATACCCAAGAGACCAAATTGACCAGAGAGATTGAGGGAAGCTTAAGCCAATCTAAGATTTAAGCATCCAGCAATCTCTCCTCCACAGGGGGCAAAGAGAAAGAGGGAGAACGAAGGCCTCCTTGGGCACTACTTTCTCACTCTGTCTCTCTTCTAGCCCTCAGAGAAGACTAGTATATTAACCTCTCACAGGCAGCACACTCAGGCTCAACCCAAATGCAGACAAAACGCTACTTTAAGCTGCCAACGACCGGTAAATAAAGGACTACCAGACCTGTAAACCAAAAACCAAAAAAATTGTCTGTTGGATTTTGCAACAAGGACATAGCTACTCAATAGTCTGAAGAAAACAAAGAATAAACAATTCATCACCCAAAAGCTATGACATCATCCCTGCTGCACTGTGCAGTAGAGCCATTGCTTCTCACCAACTTCGCCAACAACTCATTCATTTCCCTCTCTTCACACGAGAGAAACAAGTGCATATAATGATGGAACCCTAACCCTCCTCGCCTCCCCCTTTAAAAAAGCAGTAACCCCCATAAATGACCCTTGGATCCTCTTTTCCGTTCCCGCCCTGCCATGCCCCCTCCTCGTAAATGACCACCCATTTCACCTACCAAAGTAGAGGAGGTTAAATGCCCACATTTACTGCCTGTGTCGCCGTTATCCAAACCCCTTACGGTGTCCGGACACGCGGTCTGCTCACAATATTTTTAGACTTGATCCATTAACTGTTTTACTGCGATTACATTTATTTCTCTCCATCTCACAGACCATGGATCTTTGGTTTGTTGGAATTCGGAATGCCGGTTTCGCGTTGATTTAGTTATAGGATTTTTAGTAATCATTACCTACTAAAAATACAAATCCCCGGCCCAATTTTCTAGTTTGGATCGTTTGGCCTTGAGCGCTGGCCTTTAGAGCTAGTCAGTCCCATTGGGTTTTGACCGGGCCCCTGGGATACCCTGCTTTCTGGCCACACTTCCGCTGAACCCGCTGGAGAATGTATGTACACGCGTTTCCATAGCCTTACCCTATCCAAATGTCCACCCAAATTGATGGCAGTCATTTCTACTTTTCTTTTTTCTTTTTTTCCTTGCCATTAAAACACAATCCAAATGTTCTAGAAATCTGTACCCGGTGCAGATGAAATCTCCAATCTGTGAAAGACGCCCATTGCAAACAAAGTGTGAGTCGACGGTTGACGGGATGGTAAGGCGCTGTTGAATAGATTACCTACTACCCGTCAACTTTAGCTTCTTCTGTCTGATACCGAGACACGCCATGAAGAGTTTTATAATTATTTAATAAACGAATGAGACTGCTAAAAACAGAAATTTGTTCTTTTATTAGTTTAATTTTACCGTTATTGAGTAAAATCCATTTTTGTCTTTGGACTGGACTAGACCGGCGGTTTGCCATCATGGGTCAACTGGCCAATCAGCTGGGCTTTGACAAGTATAACGACGAGGAGTCAACTATTGGGCTCAGTCCTATGAATTTGACGGCCGACCTTGCCAATTCAAAGCTACCCAAAATTTATAATATAGATTAACTATATATATATATATATATGGTAAGTTGGTATATTCATGTTATTATTTAATTAGTTTTGTGTGTATTTTAGGGGAATGTTCTAAAGGAATGATATATTGACAAGTGGTATATTCTTCCATTTGGTTTGAGTCTTGACCCAATTTTCCTTTCATACATTTTTCATCCTTATTTGTACCAACTTCCATGTTATTATTCATCTAGTTTTGTGTGTATTTTATTGGAATGTTCTAAAGGAATGATACATCGACATGTGGTATATTCTTGCGTTTGGTATGGGTCTTGACCCAATTTTCCATTCATACATTTTTCATCCTTATTTGTAACAACTTCCATGTTATTATTTATCTAGTTTTGTTTGTATTTTATTGAAATGTTCTAATGGAGTAATACATCGACATGTGATATATTCTTATGTTTGGTTTGGGTCTTGACCCAATTTTTTATTCATATATTTTTCATCCCTATTTGTACTAACTCTCATGGTCATATTTATATAAAATAGTACCTGAATATGAGAATGAATGATTGAAACACACTTGACTTTTGAACACTTGTACTAAATTGGTGACAAATATGAGTTGAAGTTCATCTTCTTATAAGTTGTGATTATGTTAAAAGCTAACACTTAGAAATGACAATATGTAATATGTAATTGGCTATTGGTGTTCTCGCTTGCATTTCATGAGATTAATAGTACATGTCTTAGGTTTGATATTATAATGAAAATGTTTCATGAAAGCACTTATCAAATCGATAAAGGAAGTGATAGAAGCATGTTGCTAGGAATAAATAAATATATGTGAAAGTGTGTCCACTTAATCTTGTTGGGAACACTTTAGCGAGCAATTGATTCTCATGAAATTAAGGTAGACATACAATTTGGAAGTATTGTCAATGCACTAATGGATGTCTCTACCATCATACTTTTTTAAAAGGGAGTTGTCACAAATCCACTTAATGCAAGATAAGCCAAATTGTCATATGCCAAAGGAATGTGCAAAATCACTATCATTATATATGTTTGTTTAAATCTTTGTTTGTAATCATCAATGCATGATATCTAATCTCATTAATGAAGTGGTTAAAATATGGTGAAATATCACTCTAAACATGTCTCATATTCAAATTTATATGATTGTCATACAAATACTAGAAGAGGATTGGAAAGATATATCATATATGAGGGTAAAAGTACAAAGTTGTGTCACACTTTTATAAAGGAAACATTCAACACTAATCCAACTTTTAAACTTGAATCACTAAAAAGTGGCATATATATTTTGAATTTTTAAAATGATGTAAACTAATAAAATGTGTATTTTTTAGTATATTTTATGTTTGTATTTTTTTGAAAAAATTAAAAAAATTATTTAAATATAGTTTTTAATAAATTGACACTATAACTTAGTTGATATAAAATACTGAAAAATGAAGTTACATGAGACGCAATCTTTATATAGTAAATTTTATTATTTTCCTTCAAAAAGTTTGTTTTTATTTACAATTTGAAACTTTAGTGCATGAATATATCTTTTAATAAAAAAATTAATAATAATAATAATAATAAGTATTAAAATATATATTTGAAAACTACATTTATGGATCTACAAAGGGGTATTTTTACATTTCAAAAAAAATGTTATTTACATTAGTAGGAGTTGTTGAAACATCAAGTTTTTTCAAATAATTTTATTTTTTAGGTAAATTAGCCTCAAAGTGGTGCTACATATGCATTTAGCCAAAAAAATTAGTTAGAAAAGTTGTGGATATATCTAACTTAGCTAGAATAAATCTTACAAGATTATATGTTTGATCAAAATTAATTTTTAGTTGGAAATACTTAAATTGACTTATGTTGATAAGTTGGCCAAAAGTGTCACAACTTTGTACTTTTACCCATGAGTGGCATACTATCCTTACGTTATTATGTATCCTAATTCATGTCTAAGCCATGTGTTTGTTATATTGAAGGTGTAGAATAATGTTCTCCACAATCAATGATAGACTAATAATACATGTCTTAGGTTTGATATTATAATGAAAATGATTCATGAAAGCACTTGTCAAATCCATAAAGGAAGTGATGGAAGCATGCAATTAAGAACAAATTAATATATGTGATTTAAGTGTGTCCACTTAAGCTTGTTGGGAACACTTTAGTGAAGAACTGGTCCTCATGAAAATAAGGGAGGCATACAGTTTGGAAGTACTTTCAATGTAGTAATGGACTGCCTCTACCATCATACTTATAAAAAGAAGTTGTCATGAATCTAGTTAATGCAAGATAAGCCAAAGTATCATATGCTAAAAGAATGTGCAATATCGTGCTATCATTCTATGTTTTTTGTTTAAATCTTTGTTTGTAATCATCATTGCACAATATTTAATCTCACTAATGAGGTGGTTAAAATAAGGTGAAATATCATTCTAAACATGTCACATATTCAAATTTGTATGCTTGTCATGTCTAATACTAGGAGAGGATGGGAAAGATATATCATAAATGAGTGGCATATTATCCTTGTGTTATTGTGTATCCTTGTCCATGTCTAAGCCACTTTTTGGACCCTATTTTTGTACGCATACCCTATAATAAATATGACGTGAAATAAACTATCATTTAGCTCTATCAACTTAGGTATCACTAAATGTATTCGTCAATGTAGCATCACTAAGTTTGTAAGCATAATATAAGGCTAAGAAAGATTGTAACATGTAAATGTGCATCTTTATTACCACTAAATGACTAGATATTGTACGTGTATGAAAATAATGTGCATCATAAACCAAATCATCATGGAACAATCAATCATCAACCATGTCATGACAAGATAAAGAAATCTTGTTATGCTTGTCACTAAATATATCATCAATAGACCAAGATGTAATGTCCCTTTTTTTTAAAATAGTTGTTTCTATTTTTAGTAAGGTCGATTATCCTAATATAGTAAGCCAAGTTCTACAGACAAATTGGGAAAATAATGTCCTTTATAGTGGAATGATTAATCATATTTTAATGAAAAATTATTAAGTGGAAATTTAAATATTTGGAGCCAAAATAGGCATGGGTTTTGGAGAAGCCCAAAATTGGTAGTTATGTGCAATTAAAAGACTTAAATTGCAAGATTCCCTATCCTTTGGCGTGGGATTTTGGCACCTAAAAGATATTTTTTAACATTGTGCCTTTTATAGTGATTTTTGACTTGTTTGTTGGCATTTTATCTTGTCATTTTTCACAGGCTTGTGTTATTTTCTTTAGAGGTTGGAAAACCTATCGAGAAGGAGACTGAATAACGAGAGTTTGCAGGTTTCTAAGTGGGCTAAGGATGGGATTTTGAGGCTCATCAAAGGGAAATCTCATTCAAAGTTTGTTATTGTGTAGATTGGAGTTAGATTTACTAGTTTATTTTAGTATTTTGCAAGGGTTTGTGTGAAGGTTTGTTGTGAGAGCATTTCCAGATTTTTGCTATAGCTTAATATCGGAAGTAAGAAAATATATGTTGTTATTTCATGTTGTGAGCAGCTATTTTATGTTCCAAAACCTTAGTCAAAAGTTGGGCAGAAATTTCATGCTTTTTATGTTGTCAGTTGGCCCTAAGATTGCAAGTTTTTGTGTTGTTTGTCTTTATGGGTTAAAATAATTTATGGGCAGCTTCAAGGCCGTGGGTTTACTATTGTGGAATTATTTTCCATGTATTTTCTATAGAAAAACACTTGTAATCCATTTTGAAGAAATTGAGGCGAAGTTGCAGATATAAAATTGTGCACATTTGAGCTCTTGTTTGGGTTTAAGCTTTGTGAATGCTATAGAAGATATTTGTTGTTGTTATCAGACTTTTTGGGATAGTTTATATGCTGAAAAAACTCATTTAAAATATAGTAATATGCATCTCATTTATTAGTGCAAAGTTTTGAGTCCATTTTGGCATGCTTCAACGGTAATTTGGTTTTACCCGATTTCACCAATTTCTCCTGTTTGCAACTTTGAAACAAAATTGTTTAAATGTTTTAAATCTTATATAAATATTTTACAAGGGATATTACACAAGATCATGATAAAGAGAGATGGACTGGAAAGTGCATGTTAATATGAATAAATTATGTCTACATCAATAGGATCCTCAAGGGAAATGGATCAAGAGAAGTGCAAGTAAGAGAATCCATAAGTGAATAAAGAGGCCTAGCAGAAGGTGTATAGAGGATATGTTCATTAATTATATAACATCATCATGTGATAGAATATCCCTAGACGTATGAGAGGTGAGGGATAAAGTATAATCAACATGAAATGAAGCATGAGAGGGAAGAGTAGTCAAAGCTAAAGAATCATCCTTACTCATCCAACCTTATTTTTCATTGATACTCTTATCATGGATTCCTATAGTCCATTGTTCTTAGCCTTTATACAATGCATGTCTTACTAATTTTGATGTGTTCTAGCACTTTATTTCATTTGACCCCCTACCAAGTAAATAATTTCATTTAGTTTTATCCCATGGATGGAGAGGTATTGTTTCAAAATGTTTATGATCTATTATTTCTGTTTGAGTATTTGATTTCCTATCCTTCTTGTTTAGATTCACTTGTCCACAAGATTCATGTCACCTCTACTCTTTCTATGACTAGTGGCAATGGTGTGCATAAGCACTTGATCAAAAAAATATTAAGTAATACAAGTCCAAAACCTAATAAGTATAAATTTATGATAGATGAATAGGGGTAGATTCAAACCCTAATCAAAATTGAAAGAAAAATGTAACAAAAAATATTATCTATATGAAACCCTAACACATAAGGAATAAACCCTAAGCCTAGAAAAACCTTAGGTCATGTAGAAATATAGTGTTCATAATTTTATGTAAGATAAAATATCACTCACATAAATAATTTAGGTTAATTAAGTAAATAAAGCATCTAAATGAATAATTGACCTAGATTTAAGAACAAGAACTAATCATTGGAAACTACTAGAAAATGAATGCTCAAAGAAATGCAAAAAAAAGTAAATTAAATAAATGGATACTTAGCTTTGATTTTGTGTATAAGTATTTGTTCAAATGTTAGGAAGCTATTTACCAAGGTTATGAAATTTTCAAACCTATTGCTAACTTATAAATTGGACCATGCACTATATGGGTTCACTTGTGCAAGTGTCACAATGATCTTGGAGTGTGCAAACCTAAACTTAGTGGGTGGATTTGAACCTACACAATGTAGACTTGATTGGGATAATCTTACTAACTATAACATGTTCACTTCAATTTTTTATCTATGGATTTATGTAAGAACAAGTGGTGTTTACAAACACATGTGGGGAATCTACCAAATTGCAAAGGTTAAGGTTTCCTTAGTCATACACCTAATGAACTAGTTTTACAACTCTAAGTGAAAGGTTTTACTACAACATGTAAGAGTGCAATAGACCTAGAATTATGTTCTCTAATAAATTATGCTCTAATGTTTTAGATTCTTTTTAATTCTCCTTACAAATCAAACTATAAACATGCTCAATAAGAATTCCCTAGGTTCACCTATATCATTTTTAAATAAATGAGTATATTTCCTTAAATACAATAGATAAATTTAAATTTTAAATTTTAAAAAGCGAGATATAGGTCCACATGTGGGGAAGTGACCTAGGTGAAGTTCACAACCATGAACCTAATCTAGGGTGATGAAAATAGGTTTAGGGATCATGAATACAAATTTGGTTCTCAATAATAAGGGACCAAGATTTGAAAATCTCATGAGCCAATTTCACAAAAGAAAATGCCACCTACAAGTTAATTATTGCATGTATGATACTTTTATTAAAGTGGGCCCAAATCATAAGAGAAAAGGTCATGGGTATGCAATTTTCAACATTACAATAATATAATAGTGTTATAAATATGAAGTTGAGTTCAAAAATATGAGTCAAAGAAATTGTTAGAAGGACCGTCTTTTTCTTTCTTTAAGATTGCAAGAATCGGTCGGGTAACCATCCCCCTATAAACTGTAGTGCGCTGGTAAAAAAAAGTCACGTGACCGATGGCCCTAGCACGACACACCCTCTAATACCACTGGTTTGGGGGGAGACTAGACCTTATGACCTCTTGCTTGTAACAAGATGCTTTAGCCAATCGAGCTAGGACCCCCGCCCCGTTAGAAAGACTATTTTATGCATGACTTGGATCTTTTAATATTATATGTTATTTTTATAACATGATTGTATTATACATATTTTTATATTAAAATACTTTGTTAAATTATATTGACAAGAAGTATAACTACAATAGTAACAAGAGATGTAATGAAGAGAATAGATAACAAAATCCTCCTAACATAAATTTGATGATCATTTCATATTAAATTACCATTGCATTAATTATAATTAATAACAGTATAATTTTTTACATATTTTTTAAAATTCAATTTATATCTTTAATATATATATATATATACTACTGATAATTAAAATATCACTCTAATTTTTATATTATAATTTTAGTGCTTATTTGAAGTGGTTTTTATATTATAATTTTAGTGCTTATTTGAAGTGGTTGATTTAGTTTATGGGGTGAACATAATCTCATGTTATCCAATTCCATTATCCTTTACTCAAAATTTAAGATGCTAAGAAAATAAATAAATGAAATGGAGTGGTATTGTCTAATAATATTAACAATTTCAATTATTACTTGAAAACCACAATGACCATGAAAAATACATGAATTATAGGAGAGGAGTTATTACATAATAGACTAAGTGTATTTATAGCATTAAAAATGCCACACGTAAGGTTTCTATTTATTTAATTATTTTCCCCATCATGGGGTTGTTATTGTCCAAGGTATTGATATAATTTATTTAATTATTTATACTATGAATGTGATGTATTTTTATTATTGTATAATTGTAATAAGTATTTTTTATAATAAAATATAATCAAACTTTATGAAGATTGTATGATATAAAGAGTAGATTATATATATATATATATATTTGAAGTACAATTTTGAATGATTAAAGATTACAAAAATATTGTTTAATGGGTAAGGTCAATTGTCAAACTTAGTCTTTATTTTCAAGGATAAAAATTTTGAAAAAAAGAATGAAGATTCAAATTTTCAATCACTTTAATTTCATGGGTTCTCCTACAAAATATCCATATTATCAAGATTCATAAAATTGCATTAGAAATAAAAGAGTGATTATTTTATCTAATACCTTTTAATTATGTGTTTCCCTTTCTAATATGACAATCAAACAATCAAAGGTAGGGTGACCAACTAGGTTAATATTTGGTTATTTAACAATGGTCGAGAGAACCTAAAGTATTTATGATCTAGGTTGATTCTTTCTAGACATGCTTCAATAATTGATGTTGTCTTTTCATTGAAGGGGCAAGGCTTCCAAATAACTTGATAGGTATGCATATTTACACTTTTATCCCACTTCATAGTTGTCATGCCCTAAAATTTTGGGATAATTTTTTAGATCTAATTTATTAAATAGTCAAATAATATGTTGTCCAAGTTAATCATGAAACAAGGACATAAAAGTCATATAAATCTAGTCTCTAGTATTTTCCTTTTGAGCTCAACCATTGGTTAAGCAATGGTTTGGTTTTATTTTTTTATCTTGCTTGCTATCAAATATTTAGTAATTCATTCTATCCATAAAATAAAAAATGAAATAAATAAATTGTTCAAATTTCAGAAATATACTTCATTTGAATTTTAAAAAAGATAACAATACATTTATTTGACTCTAATTATAAAATACTAAAATAAAATTAGTTATTCATCAATGTTTAAATTACATGATCATAACCAACAAATCTCATAATTAAAATAACTACATACACACGTTGGCGTTGATGATTTATAAGACCTATGATTTTCAATTCCAATTACACGTATTTTGTTGAAATTAGAGATATATTTTATATGGTGTTGGACTCATTAATAAGTGATAATTTTATAATCAATATGATTGTAGTTGGTTTTGGTGTCAATCTCAAATTTAATGATACCAATCCTATTAATGGAATTATTTTGTGTTCACATCAATTTCAATGAACATATCAACTACACAGTGTAATTTTCAATTGTTCTTTATGGTTTTTAATATTGCACAAAGCAATTATTTATTATTTTATTGATTAATTATAGTTTTGTATTTATCAAGTACAACCACCTCAATTATTCTTCTAATTACATTTAACTAAACAAAACATGACTAATTACTCCCCCTATTATCTATAGCTCCCTCCAATAGAGAAAGGGTATCCCTACCTTGCACCCCACTCCTTTCTATAATTGGGAAAAATTGTAACAGTCGCCCATTATAATAGCTAGGTACTTGGGTAGGTCATATCACAAATATATATAATAGATGGATGGTTTACATAGGGTAATAGTCCCTACTATATTATATAAAAGGTGGGGGTGGGGTGTTACTCTCCATAATCTAAATGGTAGGGGTCAAGTAGGGGAGTGGGAAAAAGTACAAAAATTTTATGTTTCAAAAACGAGTTCTCATTTGATTGAGATCAATTACTAATCTAAGGCAACATGATTGATTGGTTGGTGATGGTCCCTACTATCTATAGAGTAGTGGTGAGATCCATACTTTGTTGTTTTATGTCTATCAAAGGTAAAAATGAGTACATGTCTTTTGCCTCTATTTAGTCAAACATTCAAAAATGTACTTTTTATTATTTCCCTTTATATAGTGTGAAGCACTATGATAAAACAATGCCTAATTTTACTAACCACCCATTTGAGCATTTATGGGTCCTACTTTATAACAAGGTTGGGGCCTATGGATGGGTGTCTTCTATCATGAAGGCTATCATCAAGTAGTGGGTCATCAATGCTCACCATGACCTTAGACTATATACATACACATACAAGTGTGTAGGTGGGAAAAATCATTCAAGGAGTTAGTGGCATTTACCTCTAGCCCATTATAGAGGATAGGGAGATTTCTTATAAATCAAATACATTGGGATCGATAGGATAGATATGACAACAATAATAATGGAAACAACATATATACGTACACAAACCTCTAACCAATTTAAGATGCTCTGTTAATATAAAGGTAGGTTTATCCCTTTCTATAGTGTGTGGCCCTTCTATAACTAAAATATTATGTAGGAGTGGGAGGGTAATAATAGAATAGTGGGGTAGAGGGGACTATACTTCATTTAGAGTATAACACCCCTTTTTCCTATTTTAATAACCTCTCTCTAATAACTTCTTTGATTCAACTTGAAACCCAACACTTAGGAATTGGATAGAGAAGTAACCTCTTTCTTGACTTAAGGAAAGAAGGGGATTTGAGCGAGATTCTATAGATAAAATAGTCATGGATGACCAACCATCAATACCCTAGCCTATTGTTGAACTCTACTAGATAAATGATAATTGGGAGATAGTAGATCAAATAATCCTCTCCCTATCTATCAATATAGTGCATTACATAAAATGTGGCTCTTCATTAACCTAAAACTAGCACAACCTAGTCTTCAATCTCTAACATGTTAGTTGATCTATATCTCAAAAGCTTAATCTCCTCTACACTATAACAAGACATTAATTGAGGTATATTTTAGCCCTCTAACCCCTTCCTACCACTGTACAAAGGGTCAAAAAGGCCTTGTGGAGCATTGAAGCTACTAAGAGAATTGTAAGAAAGAGGGTACGTATAACCTATCTTCCTATTGTTCTAGAGTGAACCCCCACTATTGGAAGGTTAGAACTATCTATAGCTTGGGAGAATTGGTTGAGACCCTAGCCAATTAGCAATCCACAAATTTAGACCATGATATTTCTAACAAACAACATGCGATATTTATTGCATGGACTAATTAGGGCCAATAATAGTAAATGTGAAATATCTTTGAAATGATAAGTTTACTTTGCAAAAAATAGTTTAGTTGTGATAGTTCATGCCCTTGACACAATATCAAATACATTTAATTAAGTTCTTTAAAAATAGAACACAATATTTTGAAACAAAGGGGGGCCATTTGGAAAGTAAGATCGAGTACCAAACATCTCGATCTAAAAAATAGTTTTTGCTCATGCACCCCACTCACTGTAGCATTCATTTGGTTGTTGGCCACACTACCTCTATGTTCATTCACTCTCTTCTAGGACAATTATGTTGAACTATATCCCTAGTATCTCTCTTTCAAGGAAAAATCCTATTACAAGTCATAGTGCTTTCCTTTTTAAAATACAACCTCTTTATTCCTCGAGTTAGGAAAGGGGATAAGCATAATCTATTCGATTAACTATTTGTTTTCTAGTAATAGACTGAGTGATTGAACCATAAATGTCTATGATGGGAAATCCCTTCTTAATGCAATGAATATTACACAAAGCCCCCACCCCTCTCCTCTTTCCTAGTTTCCTATTAAGCCACCTATTTATTTTAGCTTAGCTTACAAAGGGTCATGTTATCTAAAGGGGGGTTCTAGTTAGGAAATATCCCCTACCCAAATCCAATTATACATGTAGGTGGTAGGGGCACTAGGTCCACTCAAGAAAAGCCCCTACCTTATATATAAGGATTCCACCTAATTTGATCTAGTGAAGTCTAGAAGGCCACTCAAGCACATTCCTTACCTATATAGTTGAAGAAAACAAAATCATGAAGTGAGGATTTAACCCATTGAAGTCATGCCCAAAAGATCATTATCCGCTTTGCATATTTGTGAATAAAAGACATTTATTTTTAAACTTTTAGCTTAGATTTGCATTTTATCATTGTTGAATGAACTAACAAGTACAACAAGTCAAGAATTCTTACACATGGTGGATTTATATAGACTAGTCTATGTTATGTGACTTTGGATGGGTCAAAATCTATATTGTTCATTATAAACTCTTATGATGCATGGATTATATATGGACATTCTATTTAAATCAAAATTTGTGCTCCTACCAACATTCCATTCATCCAACCACCAAGTTGAGGTTGAAGAAACATTTAGTGTGATTAAATTGGCAATGGACAAAGGTTTTAAAAAGGTTTTGATCAAGGGGGACTCACTTAACATCATTAGGTGCCTACAAAATCTAAGAAAACCTAGCTAGACCATTGAAATGACCATCTATGATGCTATTGCAATAATCCACACGTTTGAAGATGTCAAAATCTCTCATGTGTTTAGAGAGGGGAACTTGTTGGAGGATTTATTCGCTGATGAGGGGGTTAAATTAATAAATGCAAAGATTTGGGAGGGGTACAACTTAGTACCCACTAAAGCCAAAGCCTTATCGATTAATGATGGTAAGCTTGGGTTATGAGGAGGGATGGGACAGGTGTTTATTGATTACCCATTGCCTCACATGTTTTATGGGTATTTTTTATCCCATTTCTATTTTCTCTAAGGTGATAGAGAAAAGGCTTTGGAAATTTTAGTGGAGCACACACACTAAGAAAATGGGAGGAGATCATAGCAGAGTAGAGCCACTCTCTTGTGACATCATGAGAAATAAGAGCAAGGTGTGGAGAATTTTGGAGAGAGGGGGCCTCGCCCCCTTTATGGAGTGGCTTCATGGTTTTGACCATGATGCTTCGAAGCTTTTTGTGAGAGGTTGGAAAAACAGGACTCTCACAGTGAATGATGTTGAATTTTCTATTACAAAGGAGTTTATTGCCCAAATTTTTGGGCTGCAACTTCAAGGTCTATAATTTTTTAAGCTATTTTTCTTTGTCAAAAGAAACATTATCCATACCCATATAAATAACTTTCTCATTTAAAGCTTTCAATATTTACTTCTTTTTTTTGCAAATATGTTTTTAAATCGATCTCTATTTCATTCCTTAATCTTTCTTTTTAACCATTTAAGCTTTGAGGAAAGATGAAGCATTATGGACCCCCTCACAAAAGTATTGTTTGACCACCAAGATTTGAGGAGAGGGAGAAAAGAGGGATCTATAAACCACATGGACTCAAATCTAAAAGGTATTTTGTAATGACATCTTCAATCTTGTACAACCAAAGAGATTGGGAAACTATCAAATCTTGATTCAGACATAATAGAGGTTGAAAAGTATTTAGAATTTGATAACCAGTTTATTGCAAAGGGAAATTTATCTAGGAGTTATGCAATCTAGTAAAAATATTTTCTTCTATTTGTCCACGTGAAAGTACCATTGTGAGTTGCACAATCAAACAAACCATTTTCAAAAACGAACTCTTTAAAGTCCTTCATAACATTTTGAGATGGAATTATGCCTCCAAATTTCTCTGATAAATCTAATATTGCATTAAAATCTCCCCCAAAGATTACCAATTCTTAGCTGATGAGTTTAAAAGTTTCAATTAAGTTGTTCCACAACTATTTCTTTTTCTGAAGAGTACTTGAGGGGCCATAAGCATTGAAAACCTAGAGCGGCGGGAGAGGAATATGAGCCATGAACATAAATTAGCATCCAATATTTCGTAGATCCACTAATGTCTACAATTACAAATTTATCATTCCAAAGAGTAATTAGACTGCTAGATGCACCTCTAGCAAGAACCAAGGGGGTGATCCCAGAATACTGGTTTACAATTTTTGGCCAAACTAGACATTGAATTGATTTTTTCTAACTAAATCTTCACTTTCGGATACCTATAGCAGTTAAACCATGAGGAATTTGAAGATGATACAAACTAGCGATTTGTGACATTTTTTCTATAGATTCTAAATATATTTTTGTCAAAAATTTTGGAATCAGATTGCACTTCTTTTTCCATCTCCTTTGAAAACTAGGTTTTTCAATAAACACCATTTTTAAGGAGTGATTCTCACTGTATACAACATAACTTTTTTCCATGAAGGATAAAATTCTAATTTTTTTGAATTTAGATTTGTAACTATGATATCTAGTGCATGGAATCGGTTTCATAGCATTTCATTGAATAGTTTTTCCTTAATCAAGTTTCGAAGTCAAACTAATTACAATTCACACATAGGCAAACTATATAGAACATAACTTTTTTTTTATGTATCATTGAAATTCAATTTTTTTGTTGGATCAAGGACATCAATATCTAGTGCACTGATATTTTTCAAAAAAAAATTGATAATCTACTATTTTTCCACGTGCAGAACAAAGAGCTTGATTTTCGATGAAAAACCTATGTTTAATCAAACTAAAAAAAAAATACATAATAAAACCAAAACATATTAAAATTATATTCATTAGATACCTTGTTCTAAAGACTACCATCATCTAGTTGGGTCTGTAAATTCTCCTCCATTTTCATCCTCAACTCAAGCTTCAAAAGGCAAAATTCTGGAGATTTTTGGTGCCAAAGGGGGAGAAGGGGGGAAAAGGGGGGTTCAAACGAACCCCCCTTGGAGGTTCGCTTAAACCTGGGTTCACTCAAACCCCCATTCCACAAAGTTTTCTTTTTTTTTTTCCCAAGAAATGAGAACTATGGTGGGACCCAAGATTTAATGGGTTCGCTCAAATGGGGGTTCTAGCGAACCCTCTTTGGGTTTGCTCGAACCAAATGTTTGTTTGAACCCCAAAATCCAATTTTTTTTCCATGGGGGTATTTTTTGCAATTTTCCTTCCTCACTGGAATTGTAAACTAGTTTTGTGGGTTTACCCAAGGAATATTTCCACTTTAACCATTTAGTCAAAATAGTTGAACCTTGATCTTTTGATAGTTTAGATTCTTGAAGGAGAATAATATCATGATTATTATTATCTAGTTGGCGATCAATCAAGTGTCACTTTTTAGGGGCATTTAAGCCCCTAAAAAACCATGAAAGAACCCTCATTTCTCTTAAGGAGAGCCAAAAAAATTCCTCAATCTCAAGGTTTTTTCAATCATAGATTGGATGCTAACAATAATCTCTTCCTAAAATTTAAATCTATTTGGTTTTCTACCCCACCTATTTTTTGATTTGGCTTGAAGGAGATACGACTCTTTAGGTTTGAGAAATGGAGAGCCTTTCAAGAGGAATTGAATCTTCTTCACTCTTATTTGAGATCTCTTCTACAATTTCATCTTTCAATTCATTTATTACCTTATGGAGGGATTATTCAACAAGATCCAAAAGATTTTCTTTTGACATTTCAATTTTCCCTTTTGGTATTTTATTATATTTATCCCCCAACAAAAATTTTGACAGTTCGAAGTTCCCTTCTATCGTTTTATTAGTTTTGTCACCCAACTAAAATTGTGAGGCCCTATATTATCTAGTGGATCTAAGATTTCTCCGTGGGAATCATAAGTATTTTGTATTAACCGCATCATTTTGTTCCTTAAATCTTGTGAACTATCTTTACTATAAAATTTCTCCTACTTAGGAAAAGTATCATTGTTAGCATGGATCTCAAGGGAAGCATTTTGAGCACCTTTGAATATATTATTTTCAGATAACTCTAGGTCTATCACTCATCTATTTAGAAACATCCTAGTGTTTATTATTCATTCATTATTAGAGGGGAGCTTACAATCATCAAGATCCATATGATGATCTCCATAATGAGTGTGATCCTTTCCAAAATGATGGGTATTATAATTTTCCTTATTTACCAATTTCTTTAGCAACTTAAGATGTCGGTGCCAAACCACAGATTTAGTGGTTAAATTTATCGATTGAGGAGGGTAGGTATGATTCTTGAGAATAATGGCCATTTGAACTTGTAGATCTCTTTCATCAAAAAGAGAATCATCATCCAAATGTAGGAAGGATCCAATAGAATTCTCAACTCTTTTAAGCATTGTATAATCCATGAATTCAAAGGACAAATTTGAAAGAGATAAGAAACAATGGAAAGAAGGCTAGATAAGAAAAAGGATCAAAATTTGGTATCTAGGGTTGAAGGATTAAGATATTGTCTTTATAAAACCAAGGTCCCTCTTGAAGAGTCTTTATCTCTAGAAAGTTAATTGAAAAAATTATAATGAAAAACCCTTATAAATCATATTAGAAACATTGCACCCATTATCTTTTACCAATGTCTGAAGCTATGGTAGTGAGAAAGATGTATTCTTGTCTTTAACAATAATGGGTTTATATTTTAGAACTTGAACCCTTATCCAAAAGATTGATCCTTGGTGAGGGCTACAAAAATTCTTTATGTGGGATGATAGGATCTATCTTTCCATCCTATGTCTCAAAACAGACATTCTTAGGAACCCATTTTTGTGTATGTTTGTTTGTTTATCTGTGTTTGTATGTAGATCCTGACGCCTACCATTCCAAGATAAGATAAACCTGGAAGGAAAAATTATTCATTTGGTTATCCACTTCCTCTATACGCCATGTCTGGGATAGAGGGCGTCTTTTTGAAAAGATATTCAACCTGTTTGACGCTTCTCCTGGATCTATCATACCTGTTGCATACCCTCTTTGAGGGGTATGACGTGTTAAAATCTGAGAAGTGGGTTCACATGTTTTTGTCCCTGTTGGCATAAAATATCTGATTTTACTCAGACCAAGACCATTGTTATCGTTTAGGTGAATATTCAACATCCTACTCAGCTAAGTCTGCCCAAGATCTGCAGTGTGAACTGTGCAGGTGCCTATCAAATTTTCAATGGTCTAATTCTAAATCTGTCAATTTTAAATTTGAGACAACTTCTTTAAGTCTTAAAAGCCTCCAAATTTGTGCTAAGAACAAGTATATGCAGTAGCATTTTTATTGGGTTGATTGGTTGCCCAAGGTTGTAGCTGGTCCACATGAAAGAAAAGAGCATTAATGCAATTTCTAAGCCTCTTCTCCGTTTCAAAGTTGCACCAAACTTGTCTTGTCCATTGAGCTTTTTATTGGTCATTTTAATTTTTGATTGGGATGTGAGAATGACACCCAAACGCCACTATTTTTTCATATGCTTTAGACAAGATTTTTCTTGCTTTCCCACCCAACTAGTGCAGCTTGGGAGGAAGGAGCTTAAAACAAAGATGTGTTGGCCAATGAAAGAAACGATGATTTTCATGTCAGTTTTCAAAGGGGTACTAATACAGGGGTTTATAATGTTGTTTGACCATATTGATAAACGTGGGAGCATTCTACATGCCAAAACCCACGTTCTATGCATTTCGAGCACCTCAATAAATCATTTCCACATTGAGGAAGGAATTTGGATGAATTTTTAATTTTTTTAATTACACAAAATTATTTTATTTATGTCTAAAAGTGCTTGCAACAGTTTTAAACGCAAAATAGTGATTAAAAGTGACCATGAGGTATTTTGAAACATTAACAGAAGTTTTCATGCCTGGAATCAATGAAAAATGTCTCATACTGATTTTAAACACCCTTGAATGGTGTAAAGTGCCTTGCAAGTGACCTAAATTATCTACTACTAAGGAAAGTGCTTGCAAAGTTTTAAATGTCCAATAGTGATTAAAAGTGACCCTGGGGTATTTTAAAACATTCAACAGAAGTTTTCATGTCTGGAATCAATGAAAAATGTCTCATACTGATTTTAAACACCCTTGAATGGTGTAAAGTGTCTTGCAAGGGACCTAAATTATATACTACTAAGAAAAGTGCTTGTAATAGTTTTAAACGCCCAACAGTGATTAAAAGTGACCCTGGGGTATTTTAAAACATTCAACAGAAGTTTTCATGCCTGGAATTAATGAAAAATGTCTCATACTGATTTTAAACACCCTTGAATGGTGTAAAGTGCCTTGCAAGGGACCTAAATTATCTACTATGAAGGAAAATGGAGAGGCTCTAAATAGAAATAGTTGGTTCTTGAGTTGTAGAGGCCAAACAATTGATATGTTTTAGTGATTAAAATGCAAGCATAGGCAAATGTAAAAAAGAATTGGAATAATGTGTATGAACTGTTTGATAAAATTTCAAGTTGAATGCAAAGGGATATTGGATTGTTTTGAAAGTCATATGGTTTGGTTAAGTCATGTTTTTACATGCTCGTGAAATGGGAAGGCACTCGAGGATCATAATTTTTACTTGCAAAGTGAAATGTAATTGGTGAATTAATTTTCACACATGTAAACATTATGCACAAGAATCGCAAACAAAATTGGAAAAATAATTTTCAGTTATCAAATGGAGGAAAAATGGAGAAATAAAATGATGCAATAACATATTCTAAAACATATCAGCTGCAAAATCAAGGGGGAAGATCATGCTAGGTTTCAGTTGGGTAGTCAATGTAGGTTTTCTACTTTATCATTTAATGTCATTTCTATGTTATTTGTGTAGTTTTGGGAATTAGAAGTTGCAAAGGGGTGAGATTGTGAGAGGTCTATTTAGAGAAATGGAGGTTTATGTCTATAAATCATTCTATAAGATGGTGAAATGGAATCTAAGCTAAAAACCTTAACCTAAATCACACATTCCACCATAAAAATTGAGGGACACAAAATTAACCAAGAGACACTATTTGGCTATTGTCCTCAAGGGAGAGTGAAATTGGCTAGTCAAGGTTTCAATCCCTTTTTGTTTGATGATGAGATGTGATGATTAATTGGAAGATGTATAGTGAACTAGGTGAATTAAGAATAAAGTGATAGACTGTTATAGAATCTAGAAAATGCAGAACAAAAAGATAGAAACAAGAAATAGATCTAAAAAGTGTAGATAGAGAAGAATCTGGTATTCAAATTTGGTGTTAAACTAGAAGGATAGGGGTGTTGGGCACGCTAGTCTAGAGATGTTGAATTTTAGGGTTTTAGAGCTCGTACGAATATACTAGGGTCTGCAGGTCTCAGACTATGAAAACCTAGATCAAAGTTCAACATAGTGTGAATAATTTTCTTGCCCTAATTTGTTGATAATAGGTACATGAATGTATGAACTAGGGTTTTCAAGCCTTGAGGTATCATCAAACCCCATTTTGGTGTTTCCACATCTATAATGGATATGATGATAAAGATATAAATTATGTGCTCTCAGGGGAGCAAAGGTAAATAAAAAAGTAATGAATGATAAAGAAAACAACTAGAAATTACCACTCAAATCTAATATCCTTGTTGGAATGACGTCAATTGCTCATCACATACAAGAATAAATAGGAGTATAGTTGAGGATCTTGCAAGTATTAGTGCTCATAATAATAAATATAAACATGTTACAATGCATAAACATGAATTTGCTAATGTGTTGTAGACTTTTAATCGGTTATAATTGTGTTGTAGATCTTCTACTTATTCTACTCTTGATATTACATTAATTTCCTTTAGGATGCTAGAGTTCATTTTTGTTCATTAGGTGTTCAAGTGGAGGGAAATACTTATATTTATATGAGTTTAAACATGTTTCACATTAACTGTTAAGACAAGCTAACAATTGATTTTGAATTATTCAACATATTGAGGGCGATAAGAACATTTGAAATTTAGGTCCTGATTAGGTGGGACCAAGGTGCTAGGCACCTTAGTCCAACCCTTTTTAGCTCTTAAAAGGCTCGGTAAATAAGGCTTTAATTCAATTTCCTGAATTTAACTTAATTTCCCAAAGATGGAAATAGGAAAATAATAAGCATAATTAGGTACACATACTTAAGAGTGATGAGAAATAAATAGGCTCTTATAAAAATTGTTGGAAAATTCTATCTCTATCCAAATATGACTTTAATGGATGAGATACAAGGCTTGGACTATAAGAACATTTAAAATTCTAAAAATTATATGCAAATCTAAAAATTAAGTTGCCTCAATATGTAATTACCATGAGTAGATCCATCTTCTTTATGATGCCAAAAATTAGCCAACATATCATGACTAATAACATCATATTATGCGAACTTATAATAAAAATAAATAAACAACAACATTACCACAAGATATCAACAAAGAGGCACAAATCAACAACATAATAACATCATATAACACAAGATTTATGTGGAGAAACCCTTCCGGGAAAAACTCCACCAAGAAGAGAGGCCAAGTATGCATTATATTCAAATAAATGAGATTAGAACACATTCACTTCCATTATCCTCTTTTCCTCCAACATGGTAGCACTTGTGTACATGAGAACAACCTCCTTATGCCTCAACCATGTCCTTGTTCCTACAAAGAAACTCTACATTCAACTGTTCCTCATGATTTCTACATCCAAGGAGCTAAATTTATAAACTTGTGAAGGCATCTAATGCACCAAACATGACATCTAATATTACATTAAATGCAATAAATGATGGAATACCAAGAGACACATGTTGCCTCTTTCCAAGCTCCCACTTGGAGAATACCAACAATCACTCATTTGTCCTTCAATTATCTTTTATTATCCCATTCTAGGCATCCACATGTGGGAAAAATAATATTAAATATTTATGTCCACAAGTCACCTTTACCACTACCAGTGGAACCCATCACCCCTTATGAATGTAATACAAACAATGGTGATAATTAATATTATAAAATATTTTCCAAATTCACCCTAATTTCCTAGGGACACTTTCCAAGGATGTTGGAACCATGCAATATGCCATAGGATTTACAAGGTAGATGACACCATAATCCCAACAAAGAGGGTGCCAAATTTAGTGTGAAATTGTCAAGGGTGACAATTTATGACACTACATTTATCCCCCACTTTAATGAGGGTATAAAATTACACTCATACTCACACTAAATTTTGGAGAATTCAAATTCCTTTCATCAAAACATTTAGGAGGTAATATAACGCTAATTTGGGAGATGTGGTAGCCCCTAGGCTAAGGATCCTACCAAACAACAATGTTGAGTAAGAGGAACACATACACACATAAAAAATGATACAACAAACACATAGTAATCCATTATGTATACATGGAGGAAGCAAACAAAAATCATACATGAAGAATACATGAAGCAACCATGTAGAATATATGAAACATACACAGAGCAACCATGATGTAAACAAAAATATGAAAGGTATGGCATCATGGAATAGAAATATATGTACATTCTTACTAGGATCCATACCAAATATGGCATCCATAAGTCATGTGCTAGAAAATTCCTATATTTTCTAAGTGGCTCATGAATAAGTGGAAGCACCATAGGCTAGTGAAGTTTGATATTCACTAGGTGAGCCCCACAAGAATCAAAACAAGCTAGTGAAGTATAATATTCACTATGTGAGTTTTGTGAAATAAGTGAAAGAACCACATACTAGCAAGTTCAATATTTACTAGGTGAGCTTCACAAGTAGAAAATAAGTTCAACACATGCTAGTGAAGTTTGATATTTACTAGGTAAGTTTCATGTCAAAAATATCATAATTATGGGTCAAGAAAATGTGTTGTTTTCTGGGTAACTTTGATAAAATGATACAAAGATGATCCAAATTTTATGATAGCATCACTAGGTTTGTGTTGTGTGAACAAAGTGAAGCACATAGTGAAATATATGCCCCCACTTTAAAGTAATTTCTAAATCCAATCAGGAGCAATTGTGTTTAAGGTAGAAAGAGTGATATATGCATAATAGGCATGCAAGCTTTCTAGAGGTCATATGCCAAGTGATATGTTTATGAAAGCTAACATCATGACAAGAGGTTGCCCCCAAAGACAAACAAGTTACAATAATGAAATTTAATAATGTCATACAATATGACTTGAGGGATCCATACAATAAAACTTGAGGGATTCAAAGATTTGGGATCAATATGAATGATAGATATGTATCAAGATGATCATTTTTGAATTACATCATTCCCCAAATACTATGGAACTATGAGTACAAGGGAAGAGAATCACATGAAAACAAAATAAAATATTTTGGATCAACATGGAAGAGACTTAAATATCCTGACACTTTGCACCACGTGCCAACAAGAACATCAAGGGTCATCCAAAAAGAAATAACAAACAAGAATACACACCAAGAAACACATTACGAGGAGTAATAGTACATGCAAGCATAACACAAACATAAAGGGTGCCACAAATGCGATCCAATCTATAGTTGATCATCCACATCCCAATATTCATATTCATATAAAGATTATAAATAACATGTTAAAGGGGCTACAAGAAGTTTAGTACAAGGAGAATCACTTAGAGGTTCAACACGTGGTGGACCACTCACTATAGAAGGATCATCATGCATGCTGCCAGGAGCTAAATTAATTGATTTTACAAAGATAAGATATAATTATTTATGATTTTCCAATGGTTCATCCATTTTATCATCTAATCAATGTCAGAATATACCAAAATGGGTGTTATGGTAGGGTTACCAATGTGATCATGAGCTCTATCAATTGGTTTGGGTGGAGGGATGGAAGAATCTTGTGGGCTGGATGATGGTGAAGGTGGAATTTTTTTTAGTTTTTGGCTTGGTTTGGAAAGATAAGATTCATGGTTTAGAAAAAAAGGTGAAGGTGATCTAGTGAATATGGATGAGGGAGAGGAACCTCATAAAAAATTGGTTGCATGGGAGAGGGATCATTAGGTGAAGATTCACCACATTCAGCAAGCTGGCATGCCATAGCATGACATCATCTCCTACATCTTTCACATTTTAATTTTATCGTGTATGAGTTTGAGCTTGTGGAGTAGGAACATGGGTGTTTTCCAACATCATTTCCTTTTCTTCCTTTTTAGGAGGGACAAAAGGAACCACCAAATGTTGAGAGACAATGGGAGAAGGATACTTTCACATAGTGGACTGATTTCCTCTAGAATCTTGAGAAATTAGAGGAACAAAATGTGTCGCCAAAAAATGTATAGTTGACATTTTTACGCTCACTTGAGTCCTTCTAATGGGATTTGGCTTGAATTTTGTCTTGATTTAATGTAGTAATGTGGCTTAAACATTCAAATTATGATGCCTTGTGAAGGTGTTGTGAAGTGCCGTAAGACATTTCTACACTTTTCTAGGCTCTATTCATTACAATTCACCTAAAAATCACCTTTTCATCACTTATTAAGTCCTATTTTGAAGTGTTGTAAAGTCTTGTAATAATATTTCACACTTTTCTAGGCTTAATTTTATTAATTCAACCCTTTCTCATGTCTAAATGACCCCCTAATACACTTTCCAACCGTTTTTAAGTGTGTTTTTTAGGATATTCCTGTTGGACAACTTTTAATGCCCCGAAATTCCCGAGACCCACTTAATTTGCTTAAGTGGGACCAAGTCGCCCATAGGGGTGACTTAGTCCTTTTTGGCACAAAACTCAAAATAATTTTAAATTTCTAGTGGGATTTTGTCCTCTAACCCTTGAGGGCGGCCTGTAATGTGTTACTTTCGGGAAAATTTTAGTAAAATAAAGTATAAATAAGGGTTTTTCACCTCATTTTGCATCTTCTAATTCACTCAAGCAATCTTAAAATCACATACAATCTCTTGCACTCATTAATCATTCAAGCAAATCAAGCATTGTTAATTCAAGCTATTGGAGTTCTTCATTGCATATCTTCAGACTTGAGCATCAATTATGTGGTAAGTTTATGACATTTGCATTTTCATGTTATCTATTTATCATACTCATTTCATTCTATTTCATTGTTTAAGGTTTGATTACCAAAGTGGGGTTTGACCAAGGAAAACCCCTATTCTCCAACCCTCAACCATTTTTCCCCTTTTGCATGTGACTTTTGTATGCAAATTTGTCAAGCAATAGGTGTTGAAAAGTGATCAAAAAGTGCATCAAGTCAATCAAGTCAGCATCATCCTATTTCAAGCTTGGAGAGACTTTTTGTCCCGTTTTCTACATAATCAAGTATAGACACCTGTCAAAAAAGGAAGTGCAGACCCAAGACTACAAGATTTTGTCCCGAGTTTCTTGAAATCTACAGGAGGACTAAGTCACCACTAGGGGCGAATTAGTCTCGCTTCTAGGCCTAAAAACTTATTGACATTTCTGAACACCCATTTGGCAGATTCCTGTTTTGACAAAGTTTCCTGAAAATGGGACTAAGTCGCCCAACCTGGCCTAAGTGTCCCTTTCAGTCAACTTTTCCAAGATTCCAGAATCTTTCAACATCAAACTTTTGATTCTAGGTGCACCTCTTCCATTCTATTCTATTATTATATAGTTGCATTTCTTAGGTATTTTTTCATATCACATTGTGTTTTCTAGCATTTTACATTTTCATAGTTTTGCATCATTAGATTACTTCAATTTCAGATTAGTGCATTAGTACATCTTAATTAGGAAAAATTACATTTCATTAACATAGTCTTGAGTGTAAACCATTGCATTTTGGTCACCCATCCAATCCCCTTTCTTCTTTTAGGTTAAAAACCATAGGAGGAGCAAAGCATTGTGAGGGGTAAACCAAAATCATTGTTTACATTTTGGTGAACCTGACTCTTTTGAACATTGTTCCTTTTTTATTTTAAAGCACATACTAGGTTTCACTTGCATTGCATCTTGCATTAGTTAAAGTGCATCCTAGGGTTTTCAATTGCATTAGTGAAAAAGTTCATATTAGCTTGCACTCTTGCATCATTATTGCATTGAAAAAGACAAAAGTTCTACCATTACATACTGTAGTTGCATTTGTGCATCTAAAATACATAGATTTTCATTTAAAAATCCTGAAAAAACACAAAAAAATCATCAGTGGGACTAAATTGCCACCCTGGGTGACTTAGTCCTTTTACATTATTTGCAGTACATTTTCTAGAAATTTCTGAGTATTTTTTGTATTTCTATTTTCTGGTACTACATCTCTATTTCAATTTACAGAATTATTTATTTTTGCATTTCATTCATCCTAGATTGCATTACATTTTCATCCATCCTATCTCTTGTGGTACTTGTATGAGTGTTTGCTGTCCCATTGATAATACTTTAGTGAGACGAAGTTCTAGACTCATGGTTGAACCCGCGATAACACTTTCATAGCGGACCTTGGTATCTCAAGAGCTCCTACTCCTAGTATGGACAATGGTGCATTAGGCATGGACAATACCACTTCTATGCCTTCACTTTTTTATCCTATGAATGTTGACACACAAAACAATTCCATTCTGCAAGACAAGGTGATTAGTATTCATGAGGATTTTGTACATTTACAATAGGACTTGTCTCTTGAAAAAATTTCCACCACTGCCATACCTGCCATAGAAAACCTTCATCGTTTGATTGAAAGCAATGATGGCTTACAAGTCATGAATAAAATTTCCAAGATATACAATAAACATGCTCAGGTAATACTTCCCAATCAACAACCATTTTCGCAAGCCAAGGAGGATCTCACATTCCTTCCCCTTCAACCATAACATCTATACCAACTTATACCACTCCTCAAGTCACAACAAACATGTAACAGGTTAGTCATGTGGCTCCTTCTTTCTCAATTCCAACTAGCATTCCTAGTTCTTTTGTGGCATTTCCATCCTCCACCTTCACCCCTCTTAGTGTCCCTTTCACTTCCCCTCACATTACATACACTCCATCTCCATTTTCCCTTCCACCTCATATCACTTACACCAATCCCATCATTGCACAACTCTTTAATATTGTTTCATCCATGCAACAACAAAATCTCCACCATTAGCCAAAGTCAAAATTCCCCACCTACATATCATGTCCATAGTAGTTCATTATCCCTTGAAATCTTACGCACTTAGATGCCACAAGGAATTGAAATGCCTAGGTTTGAGAAATACAAAGGCAAAGGAGACCCTATTAACCATGTCAATGCTTATACAACTTTATGCAGTGATTTTATCCTTGATGATAAACTCTTAGCTAAACTTTTTCCTAGGACCTTGAAAGATACTGCATTAGAGTGGTTTTCAAACTTACCTAATCATTCAATCTGATCATTTAATGAACTTGCGGATGCCTTTGTAAGTCATTTCCAAGTCCATATGACTCCTAAGAAGACAATGGTCAATTTAATGTGATGTAGACAAAATGCTAATGAAAAAGTAACTGACTTTATTTCACGTTATCAACTTCATTATATGCTCAAGTTGATGTCAAAATTCCTGATTCACATCTGCAAAAGATGTTTATAGAAAACTTGCACACAAACCTTCACGATAAGTTAGCAATGATGAAATTCCCTTCATTCATGCACTTATGCACAACCCTATGTGACTATCATAACTCAGTTTTAAGTCATGATTCCAAGTCCACTTCTAATTGAGCTGAGAAGTCTGAGCAAAACAATTAAAACAATGTGCAAAACTTTTGAAAACCAAACCGAGGCTTTTTATAGTTCAATCAGCCTCCTTTGCAACCACCCCAACCTGTTCTGAATCACATGGAAGCTATTAAAGCAATGGTGCCTTATACATAGGGGGACCCGAAGAGACAATTCACCCCCTTACTCGATACCCTTCATAATACAATGAACCAATTGCTCCAACAACAAATGATCACTTTACCTACCGTTAAACCACTTGATACCACCAAGCCCTTACCACCTACCTTCAAACAAAATTCTTATTGTCATTTTCATCACCAAAATGGCCATGATACCGAACAATGTAAGCGTCTCAAACACTTAGTTCAAGACCTCATTGATTTAGGTCGTTTGGCCATTGTGGGTGTTAATGATCAAGGCAATAAGTCCATTGCACCCTCTAACCAAAATTTACAAATCTTTACGAACTCCATGCCTAAACACAATATTTCATTTGTCAAGGCTAGTGAACCTTCAAACCCTCAAGTCATGAACATTGATACAAATAACGAACAACATGATATAACTCCAAATGTTACCCAAGTAACTCCTATGGATGAACTTGTGGGTGCGATAGACGTTATCCCTCGTAAGGGCCCAACCAACAAAAGTCTTGATATCACTTTTTCTTCTAAAGATATACTTAAACAGCTTCCTGATGGTCCTCTTTACATAGCCAATTGAATCTATGATAAGCCCGCCAATGGCATATTAATAGATCTCGCATGTGGTGAGAATGTGATCATAGAAGAATTTCTAGTATTACACGATCTATATTAAGATGACTATAACAAACCAACTGCATGGATTAAAACACACACTAGTTTTGTGTGCCCTACGATTGGATCAATCGTACTCTCCTTAAAAATAGGACCCAAAACTTTAGATGTAACATTTTCTATTATTCCACAATCAGACCAATTTTTTCTACAACTCCTTGGCTCTGCTCGATGAAAGCAGTCCCCTCAATTGTTCACAAATGTTTGAAGTTTCCACATGGCAATGAAATATTTACCATACACCATAGTGTCTTTAATCTTTTATCGTCTAAAGGTAATTTTTCCTTAGAAGCCTTTTGGCCCGCACCTATGGAACCCATCACTCCCCATAAAGATTTCTTTTTCATAGCCTACCAAAGGTTCAAAGCCAAATGCATAGCCGAGTTGTCTCTTCATAACATGTCCACGTCCACTTCCACTCCACCTATCTTAGACGAAACCATGCTTCAGCCTGAGTCCAACATTGAACAAACCATACATCCTCTTGAACAACCACCCATAGACACTTCCCCGCCATCATTTAAACAACCACGGGAAAATGAAACCAATCCTATCATACCTCCCTGCATTAAACAAGTGTATAAAGCTAAAGAGAAAGTGATTGACCTATCTTCTTCAGTTTCTTTCGTTCTTCCCCCTCTAGAAGAAAAGGAACCTATTATGGATCAACCCACTCTTACACCTCAACAACTTCAAAACAAAATAAAATGCAATCGTGGTGCTAGGGAGTGTAGGCGTCGTCATCATCTCCTTGCTCGTCAGTCTCAAATGGAAGAAAATAAATAAACCCAACCTTCGCCTTTGATAGAAGCAATAGATGACCACCCTCTTTCCCTTGACCCATCACAAGATAATACAGTCCAACCCTCACAACAAAATGAACAAATCTAATAGCCACAACTTTTGATACATCCTTCCTTGGAAATAACCCTTTGTCCTCCTGTCGTCATCAATTTTGATGATGATGATGACAAGGAGATCACAAGAATAGATGAAGAAGTGCATTTAACAATCTAAATACTTTATTTTCATCTACCATGAGCCTAAATGATAAATATTCTCTACCAAGTGAAGAACCTAGTACATCTCCTAGTTCAACACTTGCAATTCTTCCTTTGGATAGTCAATCGCCCTCACAATATACTGAACATGACTGGGAGGCGAATGACTTGTTAGATGATTGACTTACATTTTCATTTTTTGCATTCATTTTCCTTTCTCTTTTTCTTTGTATGTGTGTATTGTGTACCCCCGTATCATGTGTTTGGTATTCTCTCTCTTTATACACTTCTTTTTGTACCTATCTTCTTCTATATGTCATGCATTGTTTGTTTCGCTTTTGTTTTGTGTTTTCCTTTTGGGGATGACACAAAGCATAGAGACACCCTATTTCTCTTCCATGTTGACCCAAAAGGTCCCTTTTCCTCTTGGTTTTGTGTTTTCCTTTTGGGGATGACGCAAAGTGTAGAGACGCCCTATGTCTCTTCCATGTTGACCCAAAAGGTCCCTTTTCCTCTTGGTTTTGTGTTTTTCTTTTGGGGATGATGCAAAGCATAGAGATTCCCTATGTATCTTCCATGTTGACCCAAAAGGTCCCTTTTCCTCTTGGTTTTGTGTTTTTCTTTTGGGGATGACGCAAAGCGTAGAGATGCCCTCTGTCTCTTCCATGTTGACCCAAAAGGTCCCTTTTCCTTTTGTCTTTCTCTTGTGTTTTCCTTTTGGGGATGACACAAGGTATTGAGACCAAAATGTCTCCTTCATGTTGACCCCAAATATTTTCCTTTTCTTTTTCCATTTCTTTTTTCTTTTCGCTTGTATTTTCCTTTTGGGGACAATGCAAAGCGTTAAGACCACAATGTCTCTTCCATGTTGACCCAAAATGGACTTTGTTTTTCCCTAGTTTTCACTCTTTTTGTGTCATTCTTCTAGTTCTATGTGCTTTGGGGAATGATGAAAATTCCAAGCTCTTTCATAAAAAAATTGCAGCAACGAACATACTGACCCCAAATCCATAGATCCCTTATGTGTTGGGTGTATTCCTTTCTGGGGGGCAACCCTCCTTTTTCTTTTAATTTCTTTTCATTTTCATTTACATGAAGCAACCTAACTTAGAAACATATGACTTGGCATAGGGGCTTTCCAAGTTGGCTCTCATGTCTTGTTCTCTTTTTGCATTTTTTTTCCTTTGCTACTTTAAAGTAATTTCTCTCAAACCGTTGTGTAGCAATTCCTTTAAAGTAGGGGGCATACATTACTATATTTTATATTGCATTCTTGTATTCTTAATGTAGCCTTGCCACTTCATATGATGTGTTTGTCACTTTGTGTATGACATTGGGTGTGATGTCCTTCATAAGTGTGATCTATCTTAGCATATTACATTCCTCTTAGTGGCCTGATGTGATGCACTACATCCCCTAAGTTGTGAATATTTTATTGTTTGATTGGTCCTCTCTTGGAGACATTAGACACAATGTTCCCTAAGTGATAGACCTCGCATGAACTTAACAAGACTCCTTTGAACATCTTTAACATTTTCTTTTACATTTTATTTTACATTTTTGCCACCTTTCATAACATAGCTTGCATGCTTGTGGTACCTTTGCATTTGTTCATGAGTTCCAAGCATATGAAGCTTTGCTTGTCTCATGAAACACAAACTGACATTTTCTCTTGTGGCGCCTTGTTAAATTTTTCAAGAGATATAACTTTGATATGGTTGAGCAGGAAGCCCATCTAGTGGCATGACTTTCCCCATAGCCACTTGTGTTTGTGAGTGCATTCCAACTAGCGTATGTATCTCTTCTTTTGGGCTTTCTCACCCTGCGAACAACCAGAAGTTTTGTGGCCCCAGAGTGAGTATACTTGGGTTTTCTCACCTGACAGACCATGATGAGTTATGTCACCCTAGAGTGAGTATGCATCCTCTTTTTTTTTTCAAACAATCAGCCTAGACCTAATCCACAACAAGTTGGACAGACGATCGAAGCTTCCATTCCTTTTCATCATCATGCATGTTCTTTTGTTCTTATGTTTGGTTTGCCATGATATCTTGATCCTGGGGGCTTGATCATCCCTCTTGGTTATTGTTATTTCATCTTACCAATGTGAGTGCATTAGGATCCCTCTCAATGTGTATGTTGAGCTACTTTAGCGATAGTTTGAAGCAAGTTCATCCTCTCACTAAAGTGGTGGCTTAATGTGTTGCCAAAAAAATGTATAGTTGACATTTTTACACTCACTTGAGTCCTTCTAACGGGCTTTCGCTTGAATTTTGTCTTGATTTAATGTAGTAATGTGGCTTAAACATTCAAATTATGATGTCTTGTGAAGGTGTTGTGAAGTGTTGTAAGACATTTCTACACTTTTCTAGACTCTATTCATTACAATTCACCTAAAAAATCACCTTTTCATCACTTATTAAGTCCTATTTTGAAGTGTTGTAAAGTCTTGTAATAAGATTTCACACTTTTCTAGGCTTAATTTTATTAATTCAACCCTTCTCATGTCTAAATGACCCCTTAATACACTTTCCAGTCATTTTTAAGTGTGTTTTTGAGGATATTCCCGTTGGACAACTTTTCATGCCCCAAAATTCCCAAGACCCACTTAATTTGCTTAAGTGGGATCAAGTTGCCCATAGGGGTGACTTAGTCCTTTTTAGCACAAAACTCAAAATAATTTTAAATTTCTAGCAGAATTTTGTCCTCTAACCCTTGAGGTCGGCCTGTGATGTGTTACTTTCGGGAAATTTTAGTAAAATCAAGTATAAATAAGGGTTTTTCAACTCATTTTACATCTTCTAATTCACTCAAGCAATCTTAAAATCACATACAATCTCTTGCACTTATTAAGCATTCAAGCAAATCAAGCATTGTTAAGTCAAGCTATTGGAGTTCTTCATTGCATATCTTCAAACTTGAGCATCAATAATGTGGCAAGTTTATGACATTTGCATTTTCATGTTATCTATTTATCATACTCATTTCATTCTATTTCATTGTTTAGGGTTTGACTACCAAAGTGGGGTTTGACCAAGGCAAACCCCTATTCTCTAACCCTCAACCATGTTTCCCCTTTTGCATGTGACTTTTGCATTCAAATTTGTCAAGCAATAGGTGTTGAAAAGTGATCAAAAAGTGCATCAAGTCAATCAAGTCAACATCATCCTATTTCACGCTTGGAGAGACTTTATGCCCCATTCTACAGAATCAAGTATAGACACCTGTCAAAAAAGGAAGTGTAGACCTGAGACTACAAGATTTTGTCCTGAATTTCTCAAAATATGTAGGAGGACTAAGTCACCACTAGGGGCGAATTAGTCTCGCTTCCAGTCCTGAAAACTGATTTTGACATTTCTAAACACCCATTTGGTAGATTCTTGTTTCGACAAAGTTTCCCAAAACTGGGACTAAGTCACCCAGCCTGGCCTAAGTGTCCATATCAACATTTTAGTCAACTTTTCTAGGATTCCAGAATCTTTCAACATCAAACTTCTAATTCCAGTTGCACCTCTTCCATTTTGTTTTGTTATTTCATCATATAGTTGCATTTCTTAGGTATTTTTGCATATCACATTGTGTTTTCAACATTTTACATTTTCATAGTTTTGCATCATTAGATTAATTCAATTTCAAATTAGTGCATTAGTACATCTTAATTAGGAAAAATTACATTTCAATAACATAGTCTTGAGTGTAAACCCTTGCATTTTGGTCCCCCATCCAATCCCCTTTCTCCTTTTAGGTGAAAAACCCTAGGAGGAGCAGAGTATTGTGATGGGTAAACCAAAATCATTGTTTACACAAAATCAATCCCTGAAGTGTGATAAAGTATAAACTATGTTAGGAATTCACCTCATGGTATTGGATAGGATGGTGGAGTTGGAACCTCAAAATAGATACCAGATTCTCGAGATCGAAGAAGGATTCCTGGTTTGGTCCATGATTTTTTCAATACTTGTGGAATAAGAGGAACAACCATTGCAACCATAAGAGACTGAGGAGCCCCAAGGGTAACAGTCAGAATATTAGATGAAGTAATCATAATAGATAGTTGAGAAATATGGCTAGCTTTGAATTTTTGATAAGATAAAAAGAGATAATCCTCACGAGGTTGAATGGGTTGGGCTAGTTGTGGCAAAAAGTAGTCGAGGGAAAATTTCTACAAAGAGAGAAAGGCTTAAACCCACTATGATATAGTATGCAATTGTCCTTAAAATAGAAACTTGGGGAATTTATGGATGATGGAGGGAACCAAATTCATAGATGCAATCCATGGATAACCTAACTTCACACGAAATTGATCTGAGGTAGTGTTAAGTGGGAAAGAGATCTAGGATCCAACAAGTGAACATTAGAACACAAACCAACTAGGGTTTTGATGATTGGCTAGTTGCCTTAAAGGAGAGCCAATCTACTAGGGGTTTGTCTTTTGCGTGACAAAGAGGGAAATTTTTATGTGTTTTAATTAATCTATTTGACATAAACCTTAGATCTAAGAATGCAATTTATCCTACAAACAAAAATAACAATTGCAGAACAAATACAGATCTAGAGAATAATGATAGAGAGGATCCGACACATAAAATTGGAGTCTAAATTTGAGGGACAAGGGAAAGGTTTCCCTTGTCCAAAACTAAAGATTTTTGAATGCTTGAGGCAGGGTCTTGAAGGTACAAGTCTACTCTAATTTTTTTTTACAACTTGATGTTGATGAAAGTTTCATATCTAACCTACACACATGAAAAAAGAGGGAAAGGTTGTGTTGTATAGGGGCTTTCCTAAGTGAAACCCAATTTTAGTTTTTCCACCCCCACAAACAACAAATGATGATGGTAAAGAGTGCTTACACTAGGTTGGGCAAAGGAAAAATAAACAAAAATTGTCTTTAATAAACAAATGATAATTGATAATGTTACCTTTGGTATGAAACCCCTATCAAAGTGATTGTCACACCATAAGTTTCCACAAGAAGTTGATTGATGAATGATTGAATTTCCTTGATTATCTGCAAGAGGTTAGTTCAAAAAACACAATAAATTTGTCTAGCTAACATGTAGAGTATAACTAACATACATCTTCATAATAAAATCATAATAGTGCATGATTGATCATAATAATGCCTAGTTATTCAAATAAGAGGGAAAAATTATTTATATATGCATACCAATTGATTTTTTGGATGTAGGATGAATTGAGGTCATTTTACAATACTCAAAGTTGACACTTAAATTAACAATTAAGATATGACACCTTTAGGACTAGGGCACCTTGACCCTAGTCCTAGTGTTTTTTGCCCAAATTTCTCGAGATGTCAGGAATTTTAATATTTTTCCCCATTTGGCCCCTAAATGAAGAAATTAAATTACTATAAATAATTTTATAAGAAAAATAGGGTCTCAATATAGTGTGAAATTATCATGGGTGATAATTTATGATGCTACAGGTAGGAATAATGGCAAAGAGAAAATCCATTTTTTTAGGTCGAACTTGGATAGGAAGGGTCAAGGTATTGATTGTAGGATGGGTGGAACTATTGTGTGCTCTAATAGAGAATTTTTAGTGTTCATACTTGTATTGTTATAATTCATGCGCATAAATTAATTCTTATGTTATCACATTCACTAAGTATAGAAAATCAACGAGTACTCCTTGTGTGGTTTTGTTATTAATTCTAACAGTAATGTGGAGAGGACCATCAAGTGCATGCATAAATGGATCGATATGGGTCAAGGTAATATCAAGAAATATTTTAGGTTGTTCTTGGTGAGGAAAAACATTGATCATAGTAACCATATTATCCATTTATTTATCTTTATGATTAGAGGTTATAAATGCAGGTAAAATATCGACAAATGGCTTGACAAGGTTATCTAAATGGGTAGACAATGGATTGGTATAAATTTGTAAGTTTTCATCAAGAGGTGCAATGGATTTATTTCCTTTATCATTGACACCATCCACTTGGATGATATTAGAGTCAATGAGATCTTTTATTTGGTGCTTAAGAATCATACATTGCTCAATATCATGTCCAGGTGCTTGATGATAGTGAAAGAAGGCTTTTGGGCTATGAAAAAGAGGTAAGGATTTGGTGGGGTCCATAGGATGAATGAGAGGAAGTTGAATCAAATTATTGTTAAGTAATTGTAGCATCATGGAATGAAGAGACTTGAAAAGTTGTGAGAATTTTCGATCCCTTGGTTTGAATTGATAGGAGGCTACATGTGTTGCAACCACAACCTATGCTTGGATGTTATTAGAAGCATAATTTATCTCGATATAGTTTTTATTTTTCTTCTTAAATGATTGATAATTAGAAGTAGGAGTGACTTTGAATTGACCAACACAATTTAATGAGGATGAACCCTCATATTGGCTAACTGATATTTGGTAATCATGAAGATCATGTAAAAATGTGTAAATGAAGTGTATTGCATTAATAGAATCTTATCTTGAATGTTTGGTTGTAAGTTTCCAATAAAAAAACATGTCACGTCAAAATTTGGAAGAGAATATGAGATTTGAGAGTAGAGGGCTTGATAATTCTCAATAAAATCAGTCACTTTCTCCTTGGCTCTTCGCTTGCAATGAACCAAACTAGTTAATGTGACTTGGGGTCCAACGTTACCTTGAAAGTGTTGAGAGAATCCATTGATGAGTTGTGAAAATAAGGTGATTGAATTATTAGGTAATGAGAAGAACCAATCCAAGGCCATGTCTTTCAATGACCGAGGGAATATTTTGACTTAGAGAGAATCTTTGAAGAGGAAATCACTACATAGCATGATAAAGGCTAATACATGATTATTAGGATCTCCATTTCCATTATACTTCTCGAAAGGTGACATTTCAATGTTTTTTCTAGAATTCTAGAGTTTTTAGAATCATGAATGACAATGAGCTATGGGTAAGGTATGTTGGAGGATTTGAGTGGGATTTTTTTTTTTTCATATTGGATATTTTTTGTTGTAAAGAAGATACATTTTATAAAAGTTGGTTAATGATGAGATTAGTTGGTGTGTAGGTTTGACAATTTGTAGAGTGTGAAGGACTAGAGTGAATGATAGGTGAATTGGTATTTTGATAAGTGAATTGTGGAATGTGTTGGGAAATGGGTGGATTAATTTTTTGAGAATTGAATGGGGGCTTGAGGAAGGTGGAACAAAGTTATATTGATTAACATATGAAAGGACCAAACTAGTGCGAATGTTGTTACTAAATTGTGTAGTGGGGGTTATGAATGAAGAAGCGAAAGTAGGAATAGAAATTTGTGATCATGGGAGTTGAAACTTGTGTTCCTATTTGAATTTGAGGAGATGCAATGTTGAGAAGTTGTGTACAACTAGTTGATGTCATAATGTTTGAATCCACTATGTGAGCTAGGATATGCATAACTTCTATACCTTGTGAATCTTTAACTGATTTCTTGAATATGCATCAATCATCTTAAATGGATTTCCCTTAGTCTTAGAAACTACTTTCAAATTTATAAATTTGAAGCCATTTTAATTTATTTATAATTATTTACAAACTTCATATCAAATTTTCAATGATAACAAGGAATGGGCTAGTCATGTGCACAACCATATAAATTTCTTGATAAATTGTATGGATTTAAACATCATCTAGGTACTATGATGTAACTTTGTTATGTATTTTCATTTCTAGTACCATAAAATGGGAACCCACTTAGGTATTTCAAAACATGAAGTGAAGAGGAGAGTAGTTATTGTAGTGTCATAAATTGTCACCCCTAATAATTTTACACTAGGTTTGGCGCCCTATTTTGCATGTATAATTAAATTTGTTTATAATATGTTAATTTTGGGGCTAGATTAAGAAATTTTAATAAATTCCCCAACATCTTGAATTTTGGGAGTGAAAAAGGCCTGAATAGGAGTGTCAGGAACCCTTGTCCTAGGAATTAGATTTTAAAAAGTTATAAACTCAAGTGTCGGCCTTTGGCATCTTGAAAATTATACCTTATTGGCCTGCATCCAAATATTACTTAAGATGCATATATGAACATCTCTTTCCCTCTCATTTGGAAAATTATGACTAATGATGCACTGATGATAAATACACATGTAATTTCTCTCTCTCTCTCTCTCTCTCTCTCTCTCTCTCTCTCTCTCTCTCTCTCTCTCTCTCTCTCTCTCTCTCTCTCTCTCTCTCTCCCCTATACATGCTTGCTACAAATCTATATTTTTATGCAGAACAACCCTTGCAGGCATTCAGGGCGGCTCATTCCTTCTTCATCAACTCCTTGGTGGCAACTTGTGGTATGATATCACTCCAAAAAAAAAATCATACTTAAGGTAACTCTATTTCATGTCATTCCATTTATCATAGTCTTTATAATTTGCTTTGCCTCTACTCTTCTAAGAGAACACTCTCTTTATGATATCATCATTGATGTTGTGGAGGTGAGAACAACAACATGGGGTTTGACTGAGGCAAACTCTAGATACAACACAACCATTTTCCCTCTTTTATGTGTAAATATCTTAATCCATATTTTTTTACAGAAATAGGCTACAAGAAGGCATAACAAACTATGACAAGTTGATAGTACTTCGAACCAATTCAAAACCCTAAGAATAGGGTGCTTGGAATGCCTTGTCCCTTCAATTCAACCTCTACTTCATGTGATAGGTGCACCTTTGTTTTCACATTTTAGATTTGTAGTTGTTTTTGTAATTTTTTGTTTGTCTACATAATTATTCAAATTTTCAGATTAGGGCTTATATCAATTAGGATAATTAAATCACACTTCACAATCTACCCTCTTTGAAACAAAGGAACAAAACCTAGAAAGATTGGATCTCCTTTGAGGTAGTTAGCCAATCATAACACCCTCAATGGTTCATGTTCCAATAAGAAAAGGAAAGATTGATCCAGGTTAATCTACTAGTTAGATCCAAGATCTCTTTTCCCACTTAACAATTTTAAAACTCATCTCATGTTCATTTGCAAACACTGAGATATTTGTCCAATGAACAAGAGATAAGTTTTATAACTACCCTCCTCTAAATTTTGGGCTCTGTAGGACCTAGATGGGTTCCTTTTTTATGGTACTAAACAAAAATGTACGTAATAGGGTCACATCATAGTACCTAGAAGATGTTGAACTCCATTAAATTGATCAAGGATTTATATTATTGCACACATGACTAGCTCATTCCTTGTTATCATTGAAACTTTGGTATGAAGTTTTCAAATACTTATAAATAAATTAAAATAGCTTTAGATTTATAAATTTGAAAGTAGTTTCCAATACTAATGGAAAGCTATTTAAGAGGGATTGGTTCCTATTTAGGGTTAGAAAGTCATATTACCATACTTGACCTTATGTCATAAAATTGAAACACATTTTGATGGTTAAATTAAACACCATTACTTTATAACTATGAGACCTACGTAGGGATTACTATGTAATTCTTCTTGATAATCCATATGTGATGAGAAAATTCCCACTATTTCCTTAAAATCATTTACACTATTCCTTGAACAAAGATAAATTAATGAAAATAGTTCATGACAATAAATGTGTATGAAGAACCCTAGAATCCTTGATTTTATTGTTCAAAAAACATTACATCACAACAATGAAGATAATAATAATTGAAGCATATATTCATATAGGCTTCAATCAAAATATAACAATATTTCCATGAAGGATTTATAGACACAAACCTCCATTTTCCTAAATAGACCTCTCATAATCTCACCCCTTTGCAACTTCTAATTCCTAGAACTACACAAATGACACATAAATTACATTAAATGAGAGTAGAAAACCTAGATTGACTACCCAATTAACACCTAGCATGATTGGCCCCTTGATTTTGCAATTGATCTTTTTTAGAATATGTAATAACATCTTTTTTATTTATACATTTTACCTCATTTGATAAATGAAAATGATTTTGCCCAATTCTATTTGCAATTCTCGTGCACAATTTTTACTTGTATATAAAAATTAATTTACTGACAAAATTTGACCCATAACCAAAGTCATCTAACTCTTAGATCAATACAATAGCCCTATGGATTCAACTTGACATTTCATCTTTCATTTTTACATTTGATTGTGCTTGTATTTTAATGATCCTTGAAACATATCCATTGTTTATCCTCTACAGCTCAAGAACCACCTATTTGCATTTGGAGCCCCTCCATTTTCCTCAGTAGCAGAACATTTAGGTCCCTTGTAAGACACTTCACTTATTGCAATTTTTTCAAATCTTATTTGGGCATTTTACACTATTGAAGGGCGTTTATAATCAATGTGAGACATTTTCATTGATTCCAAGCATAAAAAATATATGTTGAATGTTTAAAATACCCCAAGTCACTTTTAATCAGTAATGGGTGTTTGAAACTGTTGCAAGCACTTCCATACATGAATACAATTTTCTTTTACAGTTTAAAAAATAAAAAATTCATCCAACTTCCTCTAATAATGCTCCCAATAATGAGCTATGCATTAGGAGGCTAAAGGAACCAAGTTTTCAAGTTTATTAATATGTTCAAACAACATCATAAACCTTTGAAAACTGATGTGGAAGACATCTTTTCTTTCATTAGCCAACAAAAAAATCATGCATAATGTAACTTTGTTTTAAACTCCTTCCTACCAGCTGTGCTAATGGACTGGGAAAGAAAGAAAAATATTGTTTAAATCATGTGAAAAAAAGATGGTTTTTTAGGAATCACTCTCACATTCCAATCAACAAGTAAAATAATCAATGAAAATCTCAATGCACAAGTCAAGCTTGGTGTACTCCTCAGCTTATTCAGAACAGGATTGCTAGGATCCTTAGATTTCAGATCGGTTCTCTTCCCCTGATGTACCTTGGGATCCCTTTGGCTTTGGGAGGACAGCGAAGAGATTATTGGCAGGGTATTTTGGATAAATTTCGAAGTAGAGTTAGCCATTGGACTCACAGATGGCTCTCTTCTGCTGGGAGAGTGATTCTTCTTAAGACTGTGGTGCAGTCTCTCCCCATTTATAGATGTTGTGTGCAGGTTCCCCCGTCCACTTTTGTGCGGGAATTTGATGCTTTGTCTCGACAATTTCTATGGTCTGGCAACCTTCTCTCCTCAAAGTGGAGCTTGGTCAAGTGGGAGTCTGTTTGCAGGCCAAAGCATGCTGGGGGCCTTGGTCTTAGGTCTATGGCTCTGGTTGTCACTGCCTTGGCGGCCAAGCTGTACTGGAGGTGGTGTAACAATCTTGATCAGGATTGGGCTAAGATTCTAGCCCACAAGTATTTTCCTAGTGCTGATTGCCTCGATGTGCCGCGTCTTCCTTTGTTGGGTAAAGGTTCTTGTATCTGGGACACCCTTAAGAAGGGGGCCCAGCTGATTAAGGAAGGCCTCTTTTGGATCTGTAATAGAGGCTCTGATGTTTTATTTTGGCAGGACTCTTGGGATGGCCACCCTCCCATTCTCTCTAGTTTTCCTCAGCTTCTGCCTCTTTTCCATATTTTTTCTGAGGCCGGTTGGATTAAGGTGGAGCATTTTAAAACTGTCAAGTGTATTGGGCAGGCGGTGGTGGCTTGCTGGAAGGACCCACAGGAGTGGCCCATGGGTGGATCGGATGAGGATCGTGTTGTTCTTTCTAGAGTTTTGGAGGCTCGGCTTTGCAGCTCCCTTAATGGGAGGGATGTTCTGGCTTGGAACCCTAGTCCAAAAGGTAAATTTACTGTTGCCCAAGGCTATGCTATGTTGGACAGGAATTTATATGGTCCTACTGAAGTGCACTGGTGGAAGAAGGTCTGGGACAACTTCTCTTGGCCCAAATGCAATTTTTTCTTATGGTTGGTTGCCCAGGGGAAGTGCCTCACTTGGGAGAATATTCGCAAACGTGGCTTTCAGGGACCCTCTATTTGCCTTCTTTGTTCTCATAGTGAGGAGTGTACCTCCCACTTGTTTTTTCTTTGCCCTTACTCTAGGGAGTTATGGCACAGATGGTGGGAGGCTTGGCACCATGGGTGTATTCATGCTACATCCTTGATTGACTTCTGGGAAAGTTTGGGCAGACCACCAACAAAGACTCCTTTCCTTCAGGTGGCTTGGTCTATTGGGCCTATTTTCATTCTTTGGAACCTTTGGTTGGAGAGGAACCGTAGAGTTTTTTGTGGCTCCAATCTGGGAATTCTTCAATTGTGGCAAAAGATAATTAGCAGGCTTCAGGAGTCTATTTCAGCTAAGTGTGATAGGTCTGAAAATCTTGATCCTGGTGATCTTGATATTGTGCGAAATTTGAGCTTGGGGGATAGTAACCAGGGTATTTTTGCTGGCAGAAGGCCCCGTCAGGTTCGACAACGGGTTTGTCGTGATGGGAAGTGGATGCCTCCCCCGGTGGGGGTCCTAAAGATTAATACTGATGGTTCTTCTCGTGGGAACCCTGGTCATGCTGGTGTGGGGGGTATTGGTAGAGGTAATGATGGTGGTGTGGTTTTTGTCTTCTCTAGTTACAAAGGGCATCAGTCTAATAATCTGATGGAGGCCCTGGCTATTAAGATTGCTATTGAGCGTGGATGCTCTTTGGGTTGGAGGAGGATCATCTGTGAGTCAGATTCTCAGATTGTTGTGGATTTGCTGAACAATCAAAGGTGGGATGATGTTAGTTGGCAATTGGCTTCTGTGGGTAGACAGATTTTGAGTCTTGGCAGCTCCTTGGATTCTGTCTCCTTTTGTCATATCCCTAGAGAGTGGAACAAAGTTGCCGATTGTCTGGCGAAGTGGGCCTCTGAGAATGTGGATGGCTGGGATATCAGTGGAAAGGATGAGCTTTCTCCTAATTATTTTGAGACCCTTGAGAAGCTATTAGTGGAGGACATGAATAGGTAGTGTTGTTGCTGGTTGGTTTGGTGGTGGTCTGTTCTGGTGGGCCTTTGGCCTTTGCTTTGTACTCTGTTTCTGATTGAATAAAATTTTTACCCCTTTTAAAAAAAAAAAGTCAAGCTTGGTGCAACTTTGAAAGGGGGAAGAGGCTTAGAAACTGCATGCACATGCTTTTCTTCAACATGGACCAATCGCAACCTTGGGTGCCCAATCAAACCTATTAAAATTCCAATGCATATACTTGTTCTTAGCACAAATTTGGAGGCTTTTAAGGCTTAAAGAAGCTATGGTGTTGTGCTAGCCTCAAATTTAAAATTGACATTAGAATTAAACCATATAAATTTTGATTAAAATTTTTCCATTTCACATCCATTGATTTGGGGAGGTATATTTAACATTTTAAAACCATTGTTTCACCCCCTTTGATATTTAAAATATTTTCACATTTAAAAAAAAAAAAAAAGAAATTAGTCATTTAAATGTTCTACAGGTGAAATGATGGAACCAAAACCACGAGCTCATATAGCGTTTGAGGGTTGAAAAACTCGTCTAGCTACCATGAAAATGGGTTTGCAAGATCCTTGTAAATTATTCAAACTTTGTGCCACATGGAATTTGAAAAAAATATTTGGATCATAAGATATTAATGCCCATATTTATGGGCCAACATGTCACCACAGGGCCTGGAAACAAGGTTCGACCACCAAATTGAAGGTCATCATGCATTGGAATTGAGGTGCATACATAGGTGTCAACACATTTATTTGCATGCTTGATATCATGTAATGGGCATGCAATTATTAGGTAAAACAAGTGTATGTTGGTGAAAATAGGGATTATTATCAAAATGATTTGAATGGTTTAAGAAAAGAACCTTAGATCTATTGGAATATTACATCTTAGTTTATATTTATAGATAAAATACTATGTGAGTGTAGGTTAGTTTTTAGTTATTAAACTAATAAACAACAATTTGGGAGTTATTCCCATAGATAGTTTGGGGTATGCTCTATCTCTGCACATATTGTGAACTAAGATAACAAAAAGAGAACTTGCAGACTATCGAACTATAATATCCATACTTCATCAATGGTCAGAAGTCGTAGCCATTCGGCCAACAGCCTTCGCCGTAATTTTTGTATCATTTCTCTATCATGGTATCATAGCCATCGACAAACCTATAACCATTTCAATTAAATGTCTTGAGCAAGTCATCTAGAGAATGAAGAGTTAATCTTTGTAGGGTTTCACTTTTATGTTGAGATTTGAGCCCCTTTTTATTGTATATTTCAGTTATTGTTGTTTGTTGATTTGTTTATTCTCCCTTGTGGAATGAGATTCCTACTCTCTCATAAAACCCTTGTAAGCCTACTCTAGATAGTCCCAACTTCTCACTCTTTAAAGAAATGGTTGAATTCCAAAGGTTCACCTCAAGATGGTGTTGAAAGAATCAATGAAGTAAGCATGGAAGGACTATTCGAGTTACCTCTAGTCTAGCCACCAGAAGGTGACTTAAAATTTGAAGAACTTCCAAATATTGATACTACAAAAGATGTCATTAAAGGACAAGTAAGTACATACAAGCCTACTCAATTAAAAATAGAGTCTATTTATAAGAAGAGTGAGCTATAAGTCTAAATCCTTTGAAGAATTTTATTACTAGGTCTACCTTTAAGTGCATTTTGTTATTCCTAGAATGAAAACTATAGAATTGGCCCTAGAATATGATCCCCAATAAACTTTCTAGACAAAAATGTTATCAATCTTCTAACCAGAAGAGATAGAGTACATTAGAAAACATAAACATGTCAACTTGGTCCATTTTGGGGCTATCTAGGTTACTATTTGGTCATGTATTCCTAAAAATATTAGACTAGTATCTTATTTAGCACTCTGTGATAAGAGACAGGTAGCTTATAATCATGCACATGTCAACTATCTAGTTTATCTAGATTAACCAAAAATTATGTCTGCTTTACCTTTTTCCAGGCTAATCTCACTATAGCTGCAAGAGATCGAGGGTGTCCAAAAGTAAAATATGGGTCCTTAAATTATTGGGGTGTATTAAGTTCCTCGTATGGGTTATGTAGACACCTAAAATAATATTTAATTAAATAAATACTTGTTATTTATTTAATTAATTTAACCTACTTCCCTTATCCTAATAATTAATTAAATAAATATTCATTATTTATTTATTTAATTTCCCCATTACCTTTATCCACCCCCTTTAATTATATAAATCTACATTTATTTAATTAAATCTAACCTTTTTTCCACATTCCTCTAAAATCCCCTAGCCTCACTTAAGTTAATTAAGCCTTAATTAATTAACTTTATCCCTTTCCTAATCCTCATTAGCCCATCCTCCAACATTTAACTCCACTCAAGTTAATAAACCCTTGGTTTATTAACTCAACCTAGTCTTATTAAATCAATTAATCCTCAATTAATTGATCTAACCCTCATCCCCAACCCTCATTAAAATTATCTCCTAATTTTAAATTCCTACACTTCCCCCCAAGCTTTCCACTAAGTGACAAGTGTCCTAAGCCTACTCTCTCACCTTCTCTCACACGTGTGAGATCTCACCTACCCCCACTATCCTCTTACATAATCCCACTAACTCTTCCCAATGTGTGAGCACACCTCCCTCTTACACCTCTCCCCTCTTGTGACACTTGTCACAAGGCTAAACCTCCACTACAACGTTGATCCAACCCTATTTCTCATTAAATCGTAGCCCTTCATCACCAATGCATCCTATCCCTTAGTTCATCTCATCACAATTCTATATATTGAGGCATTAGTAATCATTCTTCACAAGCCACGTCCACCATATTCTTGTTTTGTAGGGTAGTGTTGATGGCGATTTTGGCACCACAACAATGCAAGCAGAATATTGCTATTTTGCTTCTCCTGAAAGAGAAAGGCAACACATGGATGCCTTAGCTCCCAAGGTCTTTGTAGTTGGGTCTCAACTATGCTGATGTTACTCAGTGGTCAATGCAATAGTAATATTCAAGGGGCCTACTGGTGTTGAGCTTCTGGATTGTTCTAAGATCAAGCATGAAATAAAACCTACTCTAACAGGGGTTTTTACAGAAATATAAAAAGATAAGTTAGAGTTTTGAAATAGAAAAGAACAATAGTTCATCCAACCTTAACCAGACTTGTTAACTTCAAGGAATTCGTAAACTAAAATTGCAGAACAAAGTAAACTTGTGATTGACACACAACCTCTTTCATTCACAGTGCTAATTCGCATAACAGATTTTAATTACCATTTAAATAAAACACAACATAATATTTCATTCCTTGAAGACTTCACAAATCAAATGATCAATTTAAGACAAATATCATTTTGGAACACAACATGAAAGAGATTAAACTCTGATTGCTTCTATTGTTAGTAAAACAGATAAGCAATATTTACAAAGCTGGCACAATCACCAGTGTACAAAGAATCTGAGGCTCCAGATTGTTTCCAACTACACTAAGAGAACTTAGAAAATACATTACAGTTCATACTGAAATCTAACTGCTAAACAAGAAGACAAGAGAAGCTCTCATTACTGAGAATCAAGATGCAACTCTATCTCCTTCTGTTAACTGACTAACTCCTAACAGTTCTAACTCTAAACAGTTCTCAGTCTAAAAGTTCTCTAACCTTAGAAGTTCTAATCTAGAAGTGCTAACCTTTACAAAGAGTCAAAAACGCCTTATATACAGAATGTACCAATAGGAATCTACTATTCCCTGCACTAGGGTTTACAAAATATCTGCAAACTGTAGGAGAGTCGGCTCTCGGATATTTTCGGGGAAAGTCAAAACTGCATTCAATGTGAAGCCCTGCTGTCCATGCTAAAAAGTTGTTCCGGGGACGACCTTAGATCTTTTGCAGCTGCTGCCTTTATTCTCCTGTCTGCGTGTCCATCTTCGAACTCTGTCGGGGTCGCCTTGAATGCTCAGAATATCTTCATTAATATTGATCTACCCCCTTTGCCAGTAGTCGCCATAGTTGTCCCTCTGAGTCACAATTTCTTCTTTCCTTCGGCTCCCTCTCTATTCTAGACTTCTCTATTCATTGACCATCTTCTGGAAGCACCATCGAGCCTTCTTGTAGATTTAAACCTTTCACCTGAGTCGATCCATTGCCTTTGGATCTCAGAAGGAATCCATTTCGCTTGCATTTTGTTGTTCTTCATCACAGGGGCAATCAATTTGTCAAAGGGACCAATGAGTCACTCTTCTGGCTCCTTCTGATTGGTCGGGCATACGCCAAGCGAGCTCCTTAGGCAGTCAAAGGTGGTCCGATCAACATCGCATGTCAGTGAGACCTTTTGGCAAGCTATGGGAGTCATATTGAGCTCCAAAAGAACATCGGCAAGATAGCCGCTCGTCGATAGGACATCACAACGATGATATCCCTCTCTCTGGCTCGGAGTTCGCTTTCCTTTCGGTAAGACTTCTTAATCAGCAAAAGGTCATGGCGAGCTCCCCTTGGTTATACTGATGTCCCTTTTTCATTTGTGAACCTACCGCTATCGGTAAGACTTTAGCATATCGACAAGACCACATGGCGAAGTCCTCATTTTCTTTTGGAGTCTCCCCGACATCCTCCTTATCCTCCGGGCTCGGGCTCCTCTTGCTTCGGTGTGACTTTCATAGTCGCTGAGACATCCTGGCGAGGATGCAGACCTTTTAGCGAGCTTCTTCATGTCGACAAGAGTCTCGGCAACGCTAGGCTCCTTGGGCGAGCTCATCTATGATGTCAACAAGACTATAATGTTTTGGGGAGACCTTTCCCCAAACTTATTTCTTCTTACCGGGACCATTTCCTTTCGATGTGACCCTCTTTCTTCCGGCCAAACATTATGCCGAAGCCACAACCTTCTGCCGACCTCCATTTCTTTCGTTGAGACACCTTGGAGTCGCCCAGACATTTTTCTGAGTTCCCTTTATTCTTCTGGAGTCTCCCTGATTTCCTTTGTTTCAGCGTGACCTTCATAGTTGATGAGACATTACACTGAGTCCCATATTCTTCGGCAATTTTGTTTTATTTTGGCCAGACCCTGTTGAATTGGCAAGAGATTATACCGATATTACTTCACATCGGCAAGACCTTTCCTCTTCGCCGAGACCTTATATCGAGGTCTTCTTCTTTCGCCGAGTTGCTCACTGATGTCGGCAAGACTCTAATGCTTCGGGGAGACCCTATCCTGAACTCCTTTCTTCTTGCCGATTTCTTTCTTCCTTGAGCTCGCTTGATTCCATCGGTAAGACATTGCAGGGTCGCCGAGACTTCCTAGCGAGCTCCAACCGCTACGCCGATGCCTCTTCATTTCGCTGAGACTTCTCCCGATCAATGAGACCTTATATCGAGGTCCTTGTGTCATACCAAAGAATGACCCTTCGACAAGACCTATGGCAAGCTTTTGTTTTCTCCCTTGTGTCACCGAGACTTATTAATTCTCTCACCGAAGATTACTGATAAAATCCCTTTGTGGCATGTCGGTGTGACTTTATGAATTCACCGCGACCATATGCCAAAGAAGATGACTCTCGCCGATGCCGCTTTTGTCACCATGACCACACCTCTTTGGCCAGACATTATGCCGAAGGTTTTATCCTTTGCCGAAAGGCATGCCTTTATCGATAGTCGACAAGACTGCAGGCGTTCGGCTAAGACCTCCTGTCAAAGGAATAACTCTCGCTGAAAGAGGGGTGGTTTCGTTTGCTCTGCATTAGTCAGTAAGACTCAAAGATTTCGCCAAGTCTTCTTCTCGAAGGGAAAACTCATGCCGATAGATGCCTATATGTGAATTCCAGTCGCCATGACATCCCTAGGGTCTTGTCGATAGGCAACATAGACGCATATTTGAACAAAATGAAATATGGGTTGGGGAGATCATGATAGTCCTATGTCGATAAGATCCATAATGGGGAGTAATCTGATTCTTTGGATTTCAAACAGTTAGAGCCAAGCCACTAGTCGGTAAGAGATTAGAAAAGTCTTGCCGACTTTTGCCTTAGCTGATTTTCATGACCAACTAGATTGAGGAATGCATTCCAACTAAGCTCCCTTAGAAAATATCATCACGTGTGTGATTTAATCCTCAATTCAACAAGGAAAACCACAGTAAAGATCACACAAATAGAAGTTAAATAATCAAAATCATCATTGAAACGAATCCTATGTCAGTAAGGTGTCGTTAAATCTTCAAACAAACATGATCATACAAACAGTTCGGGTTTCAGATCGACCCGCGGAATCTAAGCCAGGGAGGAATTTCAGAGAATTCTGAGTCAGGCGGATTCCAATGGAATAAGCATGAAAACACCCATTAGAAACTTAATCCGATCATTATCGACCAAGGAATAGCATGTGGGATCTCAAAATAGCATCAATTAATCATAAAATGCATCATTATTTATTAACTAGTCCTGCTACTCCGTACTTCACATTCCACCATATTTTGGGGAAATCTGCGCAGGACGGATTTCCGCAAAGGAGAAGACATTTCGGCAAACCCAGAAAAAATAGGGAACAGATTTCGGGAAAATTTGGGGGAGAAAGAAATCCGCAAAAATTCGGTCCACGCAGATTTCCGCGAAGACCGAAAATCCCCGAACGACAACGCTCAGCTAGAGTTCGAGCGAGATCCGGGAAAATCCAAATGAGAAAGAAATCCGCGAAGGAGACATCGCTCGGAGGCCTTGGGGATTTTGGCAAAATCCGGTCCACACGGAATTCCCCGAAGACCAAAAATCCCCAAACAACAGTGTTTGGTTGAAGTTCGAGCGAGATCCGGGAAAATCCGAATGGGGCAGAAAATATCGAACTCCAACTGAGGCATAACCAAAAGCTGACAAAACCAGAAAACTAACTCAGGCAGAAAACCAGAAGAACCACCAAGGGGAAAGCAAGTAACCAAAAGCAAAAAGAAACCTGAAAGAGAAAAGGGGGACCCATTTTGATCCAAAACAAAGTGGGGTGGTTATGCAAGGCATAACAGGTAGCATAATTCTAACACTCTGTTTTGCAAGAAGAATCATCATTTGCATGCTTAAACTAGGCCTTTTAGGGTTTTTCAAAGTTAAGGTTTCTTGCAAAGTTTCTAGTTCACCTAGGGTTTTGCTCATTTTAAAATATTTTTGACCACATTATTAGGCATATTTTGGCAAGATCCTCGCATTTTTTAGTCTTTTACATGGTCATCTACCTATTTCCCCACTTGGGTTGGTGAAAAACCTTGTTTTTTGACTCTAGAAGTCATTTTTTGGCCCTATTTGTAAAGTGGCGCCTCTGTAAAAAATTATGGCACCTCTGTCAAAAATAGTGGTGCCTCTATCAAAACAGTGGTGCCTCTATCAAAAAGAGTGGAACTTCTATTAAAAAGAGTGGTGCCTTTGTTTCTGGGTGCATATTTTAGGATTTTTTGGTGTTTTTGCATTCAATCTTCATTTTTGAGTCCCGACCTACATTCAATCAAGTTTCCTTAGGTGGGTTTCCGAAAAACATCATCTTTTGACCTCTGGAAGCTAATTTTTGGGCCTACCTATAAAGTGGAACCTCTATCAAAAATTGTGGTGCCTCTGTCAACAAATTGTGGCACCTCTATAAAAAATAGTGGTGTCTCTGTCAAAAAGAGTGGTGCCTTTGTTTTTGGGTGCATATTTTAGGGTTTTTCAGTTGTTTTCTTCATCTAATCTCTTTTTTGAGTTACTAATGCATGGTGCAAGGGTTTAATACTTATCTAAGGAACAATTCATCGAATTTATATGGTTATCTTCATACTAATATTCATCTTATGTGATCACTTTATCATCTAACCCCTTTGTGGTGTAACTTGAAATCGCTTGTCAAAGGAAAAATCATCAAACTACTTAGAACATATTTCTTGCAAATTCTCTTGTTCAAGATTCTCTTTTTTCCCACTAATCTAGGCACATTCTATTTTCTTAAGGTTAATGAATAATTGTTTGATGTGTCTTTGAGTGAGTGGTGTGTATGCTATCCTCTCGCCGGCGCACCTAGTGTGATCTTGAGGATCAAAAACATCACTTACCCTCTTTTTTTCTTTTTTATACCAAGGAACCCAACGTGTGTATGCTCTCACCTTGCACTTCATGCGATCTTAGGTGACCAAAAACATGAAAATCTTCCTCACTCACCTCTTCTTCAATGTGACATTCGACAAAACTTGGAATAGGGTTGAGTTTTATAAAATGTAATCATTTTTTTCTTCCAAAATACGTTCTCATCTCCCCTCAACTATAGTTTTGAATGGGCAACAACATTATTTTTTTCTTTTTAACATTATAAAATGCAATCACATTTTTGTCTCTATAAAATGCTTTATTTTATGGACCCAATAATTTAATCACATTTTTTGTGGTCTTGAGATAACATGATCACATTTTCTAGATCCAAAAATGCAATCACATTTTTTGAGAATGTATCACATTATTTAATTTTTTTAATAACATAATCATGTTATTGCCAAAATTACTAACTTGGCCACTTTTGTGTCCCCCAATTTAGTGTGCATACCCCAAAATGAAATAAAAAGAATAAAAAAATAAAAAAGCAAAGAGAAAAATTGTTTAGTGGTGAAAACCATTCTTATGTCACCTTGGGCAAGAACCATGATGAAAAATTGTTCTTAGGCATCATGTGTAAATCGATTATGCATGTGCACTTAACACTTAAGAGTATATGCATTCTATAATGCCTATTAATTTAATCATGCATATCCCTTCCATCATACCTATCTATTCCACCATACCTATTTAACCATGTCATTGTTGTAGACACTGAAATCTGGTCTAAGCCCGCGACTTCAATATTCTTCATAATTCGTATTTCTATGGTCATGATTAAATAATGTCAATTATTTAATTATTCTATAAAGTCTTCATTTCTTTATTAATTAAATAAATCTAATTATTTAATTAATTCACTTTAACTTTAATTCTTCTATTAATTAAATAATCTTAATTATTTAATTGATTCACATTTTCTTTATTCTATCTGATTAATTAAATAAATATTTTTTATTTAATTATGTTACTAATTAACCTTATCCTTCTAGTCAAATTAAATAAATTCTTATTTAATTTACCCTTTATCATATGTCAACTATAATTAAATAAATCCTTTATTTATTTAATTATTCATTTAATCCCTTCATCACTTAGTTAAATAAATCTTATTTATTTAATTATTCTTCAAATATCAAATCTTGAATTAAATGAATTATTTAATTTATAAATTCTATTTTAACGCATTCTTCTATAGTTAGATAATTGTGTAAGTTATCTAAGTATTCACTTTGACTCAACTCGAGATCTATTTAAATCAGTCAGTTAACTTTGGATTTAGTGTGTGAATGGATTTCACGAGTAATCTCTTTGTCATATCATTCAGTCATCTAGTTCTAACTCGTTTGCATATACATGCGTATTAATTAAATATTTCTATTTAATTAATTAAATCTTGTGCGTGCATTCGAACAGAGAGTTGCTTTAATCCATCTTTATCTTTGTCATGCAAAGACTATTCTTCTATTTTCGAATACCAAACTCGAAGATTAAATCATTTCTTTAATCTTTATTTCTATTTCTAATTTGTATCACTCACGTCGCTACTAACAGTTATCAGAATGCATGTCTAATCTTTCCATCTCAATCGTCCATCGATCTTTTGATCCTGGCCTATCATTCAAATGATCAATTTTCTATCAATTGATATGTCTTTCATCATTCCAATGGCTCTCAAAATCATATGAATTTTGGAGCAATTATATTAAATCTTTGAAGTTTTGCTAAATCATTATCATAGGTTATATTTGCACAAGAGAAATCTGAGGGCAATTATACTACAACGGTAAAATGGAGAAAGGCAATCGAGGTTATACATGGAATTGCGTAGATATTGGGTGAGATTGTTCAGTTTATTTACATTTTAGCTTTCCTTTGTTCTCTGTTGTTTAGCTTAGATTACATTAGATTTTTTATCGCATTGTTGTGTGTTGTTTAACCTTTCTTATGCATTTTCTAGATGTTACAATTATCATCCTCCATCCCCTTTTTTATACCTTGATAACTTGATAGGGTAAAAGTTTTGAAGCATGCTTTTGAACCATCTTGACATGTCTAATCTTCAGAGAGTATTGTAAACACATAGCTTAGCCACAATTGATATCAATAATAATTTCAACTTAGCATCATGAATGACACATATAGAATCCGTATAAGATGCATTCCTTACATAAAACATCCTGACTCCCTCCATCAATCCATCCTAACACATCTAGAATCCCTATGTGATGTAGTCCTTAAAGATCACATCTTGAATCTCTCCATCAATTCATCCCTCATTCATCCATCTTGCATCCTACATAATTTATTGCATATTACACTATCTATAATCTATCGATCTTTCTATCTAATCTACCCTTCATCCTTCTCCCTCAACTTGGTTTTCCCTTTTCATTAGTTATGGGAAACTAACACAATTCCAAGTGCAATCCAAATGAAATCTAATACAATAGGGTAAAAGCACAAAGTTGTATCACACTTTCAGCCAACTTATCAGCACAACTAAATTTAAGTAGGGTGATCCCACAATATTGGTTTACAATTTTTTGGCCAAACTAGACACTAAACTGATTTTTTCTAACTAAATCTTCACTTTCGAGCACCTATAGTGGCTAAACCGTGAGGAATCTAAAGATGGTGCAAACTAGTGATTTGTGACATTTTGTCTGTAGATTCTAAATATAAATTTTTCAAAATTTTTTGAATTAGATTGCACTTCTTTTTCCATCTTCTTCGAAAATTAGTTTTTTTTAGTAAACACTATTTTTAAGGAGTGACGCTCACCGTATACAGCATAACTTTTTTTCATGAAGGATTAAATTCTATTTTTTTAATTTTAGATTTGTAACTATGATATCTAGTGCTTCCAATTAGTTTCATAGTGTTTATTGAATATTTTTCCTTAATCAAGTTTCAAAGTCAAACCAATTACAATTTAGACATAGGCAAACCGTATACAACATAATTTTTTGTATGTATTGAAATTCAATTATTTTTTTGTTGGATCAAGGACTTCAATATCTAGTGCAATCGATATTTTTCAAAATTTTCTTTGATAATCTATTATTTTTCCACATATGAGAACAAAGAGATTTATTTTCGTGAAAAACCTATGTTTAATCAAACTAAAAAATACATAATAAAACTAAAACATATTAAAATTATATTTGTTGGATAGCTCATTCCAAGGGCTACCATCATCCAGTTGGGTTTGTGAAGTCTCCTCCATTTTCATCCTCAACTCGAACTTCGAAGGGAAAAATTATGGATTTTTTGGTTCCAGAGGGGGATAAGGGGGAAAAGGGGGGTTCAAGCAAACCCTGGTTCGAGCGAAGCCCCCTTGGAGGTTCGCTCAAACTAGGGTTCACTTGAACCAAGGTTCGATAGAACCCCCTTTCCACAACCCTCTCCTTTGATTTTTTTCCTAGGAAATGTGGGACCCAACATTTAATGGGTTCACTCTCAGGGTGATCCCACAATACTAGTTTACAATTTTTAGCCAAACTGGACACTGAATTGATTTTTTCTAACTAAATCTTCACTTTCGGGCACCTATAGCGGCTAAACCATGAGGAATTTGAAGATGATGCAAACTAGTGATTTGTAACATTTTGTCTATAGATTCTAAATTTATTTTTTTTCAAAATTTTTGGAATCAGATTGCACTTCTTTTTCCATCTCCTTCAAAAACTAGTTTTTTTCAGTAAACACCATTTTTAAGGAGTGACACTCACCATATACAACATAACATTTTTTCTATGAAGGATAAAATTTATTTTTTTTTTTAATTTAGATTTGTAACTATGATATCTAGTGCTTCTAATTGGTTTCATAGTGTTTTATTGAATATTTTTTCCTTAATCAAGTTTCAAAGTCAAACCAATTACAATTAGGAGATAGGCGAATCGTATACAACATAACTTTTGTTGGATCAAGGACTTCAATATCTAGTGCATTGATATTTTTCAAATTTTTTTGATAATGCTATTTTTCCACATGTGTAGAACAGAGCTTGATTTTTGATGAAAACCCTATGTTTAATCAAACTAAAAAACAAATACATAATAAAACCAAAACATATTAAAATTATATTCATTGGATAGCTGTTTCAAAGACTACCATCATCCAGTTGGGTCTGTGAAGTCTCCTCCATTTTCATCCTCAACTCGAGCTTGAAGGGAAAAATTCTAGATTTTTTTGGTGCTAGAGGGAGAAGGGGGAAAAGGGGGTTCGAGTGAACCCCCTTTCCACAACCCTTTTCTTTGCTTTTTTTCCTGAGAAATGTGGGACCCAAAATTTAATGGGTTCACTCGAAGGGGGGTTCTAGCGAACCCCCTTTGGGTTCGCTCAAACCAGATGTTCGTTTGAACCCCCCAAAACCTTTTTTTTTGCATGGGGGCATTTTTTGCAACTTTTCCTTCCTCACTAGAATTGTAAACCAATTTTGTGGGTTAACCCTTGAAGGGGGATTTTAGCAAACCCCCTTTGGGTTTGCTCAAACCAGATGTTCGTTCAAACCCCCAAAAATCAATTTTTTTTGCATGGGGGCATTTTTTGCAACTTTTCCTTCCTCACTGGAATTGTAAACCAGTTTTGTGGGTTTACCCAATATTGCTAACTAAAAATCAATTTTGGTCAAACATATGATCTAGTAAGATTCATTCTAGCTAAGTTAAATACTTCCACAACTTTTTAAACTAAAATTGTTGGCTAAAAATATATGGAGCACCACTTTGAGTCCAATTTACTAAAAAAATACAATTATTTGAAAAACTTGAAGTTTCAATAACTCCTACTAATGTAAATAACATTTTTAAAAAAAATATAAAAATACCCAAGTTTGTAGATCCATAAGTGTAATTTTCAAAAATATATTTATTTTAATAATTTAATAATTATTTATATTTTATTATTCATTTTTACTAAAATATTGGGTTCATTACCATGCCAAGGAAAAATACTAAAACTTATTAAAAAAATAGAAAAAAATATAATGCACTAGATAAAAGAATCTATTTCGAGATGGTATAATTTTTTTTCCATTTTAAATAAATATTTAATATGAAAGTTGACGTCCCATAGAAACAACTATTTTTTGATTCACACACATTTTAATATTTATTTAAAAATATATTTATCAAAATTGGAAAAAAATATATCCATGCACTAAAGTTTCAAGTTATAAATACACATAAAAAAATGTAAAGAAAAAAAATAAAATTTACTATAAAAAGTTTGACATCTCGTGCAACTTCATTTTTTCAGCATTTTATCAACAACTAAATTATAGTTTTAATTTATTAAAAACTTGTTTAAAATATTTTTTTAATTTTTAAAAAGAAATACAAACATAAAATATACTAAAAATACATATTTTACTAATTTACATCATTTCAAAATTCAAAACATATATGCCACTTTTTAGTGATTTAAGTTTAAAAGTCGGATCAGTATTGGTCGTTTCCTTTATAAAGTGTGGCACAACTTTGTGCTTTTACCCAATAATCTTATCCAATAGAACACAACCATTGTAAGCAATCCATAAAAATCTTAGCATAGTCCTTCTTAGAAGAAATACAAATGAATCTAGTAAATCTCACCAAGAAATCTAAACACATTCAAATAGAAATAATCTATATTTTTTCCATAATCTTGATAACGTCCCAACCTTCCTTAGTTTTAACCAATAATTACATCATCATTAGGGTATATCACTCCCAATACCTATGATGTTCTCAAGATTTATTATTTTGAAATCAACAACACTACATCATCCTCCAAATCTAGTTTTTAGCTTGATCAAGGATAAAATATTGTTTGTATTTTATTTTTACGTTGAAGGCATCCCCATGCTTGGATTTTGTAGCCCATTTTCATGTCCAAGGGTGCAGATTGCTCAACATGCGCTCAACTACGATTGAATGAATTGCAATGGTTCATCATTTTCCAACAATTTCTGGTTGTTTTCCCCGCTTCTCCAAACTCTTCCTCGCTGGTATTAACCTTTTGCTTCTCCACTTGTGTGAGATGCTTCTCCAAACTATAGAGGGGGCATGCAAGAGGATGTGAGCGATCCTCATTGTCGGTTGCAGAGGAGAGAAGAGAGAGGGCAGAGAGTAGACATAGGTAGTGACAATGATAAGTGATCAAACGTGTACATTGCGTGTTTGAATATGAAACCGCGTGAAAAAAATGGAGAAGCATCACCAACTCCAATGTAATAAAGATTGACAACAACATTAACACAGAAGCACACCGTCTAATGTGGACAGCAGCAGAAGCACAAACACTGATTGAGAGGATTCTAGCCTACTTTCCCCCTCCAAGCTTCTTCAGGATTTGGGCAGCGTGTTGCCACTGGTACCGTCTCATGTTTCCAACAACTTTCTTGTAGTGTGCATGCAGGCGTTGTCGCCTAGGCCCTGGTTTCTCCTCTTCAAGCGAGGCCTGTGGACAGAGGGCTCTCTCTACGACCCTTGGCTTGCTCTTGGTTTAGATCTCACCTCTCCTCTTTGCCCTTTGTCTTCTTCGTTGTCGCCTCCATGGGTGGCCTCCTCTACTGTCTGTGCAAAATGGGGGCTTTGAAACAGGGTATGGACATCCATCAAAGCATAAAGGATAGAGGAATTTTGTTAGATGTAGTTGCAACAACCCTGGTAGACCATGTGTATACAAAAATTTGAAGCATAGACAAGGCACGTGGAGTGTTTGAAAAGGTGCCTCAAAGACATGTATGCAAGATATGCACAAAATAGATTTGTTAAAAAGGCTTTACAAATTTCCAATCAAAGGGAGATAACATCTAAAAGAAAATGTGTCCCTTGAGGATTATACGAGTTTTATGCTATGTCTCTACACAAATACCCCTTACACCAAATTCCTCAGGGTTAGTTTCTATGCACCCATTTTTTTTACTCCTAAATAATATCAGTTTTTGAGATGCACCATGTGCTTGTGGGTGTGGCATGCTTGGTGTTGACTCGTTTACTGCTTCTAATAGAGATGTAGTTGAACTAATATTCAACTTATTAAATTTGTCCCTTTTGTAAGAAGACCTGGTGACATATTCACTTTTTCATGTCTTTCTTTTCTTGAGTTATCAGGTTCGAGATTCCCTTGCTCTGCCTTATATTTGGTGATTGGTAAAAAAATTTCACCACCTGGCTTTGGTGATTGATTGAGGATAGATTTATGGTTATTGATTGGTAAGTTCTGGCTATTGATTGGAAGATTTTGTTGCAATTTTGGTGTTGGCAACGACACAGATATGCAATAAGAGCACAACCCATTAGAAGTCACCTTTACCCCATTCAAACTTGCTTTGATGCATAAAGCTCACATGATCCATTGCATATGGAAATGCTTTAAATGAACACACTTGAATTGTAAACTTTCTTTAACAAGCCAATTCAATTTTATATGACAACCTCGCTTATGGTTTAGAGGGTTGCAATCTTGGAACGCCATCTGCATGGAAAGTATTTAATTACTGGATTGATATCTAACTAAAATGCTTATGTTCACATTACTATAAATGTGTGACAATGGTATAAGGAGAAACACCTTTGTCAAGTTCGAGTTGATGGAGGCTATCAACACCTTAGATACAACAGTGTTCATTGCTTCAACTGAATCTGGAATACATAAAAACTCTTATGATGCAGCAATTCTCTTCAACAAATAAGATAGAAAACTTGTGTGCTTAACAAAAATTACAGAGAACAAAAATGGATGAGTCACAAAAAAACATATCCAAGGGTTCAAAATGAATCATAATTGCAAGTGATATGCTCTTAAAAAGGGCTAGAAATTTACTTGAAGTGGCATTTTTCAAGTGTTGATTGGTTGAAGTAGATAAAAAGTACAATTTTTTTAACTGTGAATTGAATTCTATTTTTATTTGGTTTTACCTTGACTTTTGGGGTTTTGCATGTGAGTTAAAATACTTTGGGTTTGTGTGTATTCACTATTTGCCAATTTTCATTACTTTTTCAAGAGCCTTTTTTTGAATGAAATGACAATGGTGGTTATGACAGGAGGAGAGCAATGAAACATCACTTCAAGGTGAAGGTAATTTCTACTTTTATGCTTCATGTGCCATTTTAATTGAAACCCTTTCAATATTACTCAATGGTTGCTAACCCTTTATTGCTTTTACTAGTGGCATTGGGCTATTTCTTTTAACTAAGAAGGGGTGAACCTTCAAGCAATTAATTCTATTAGTTTCAAGCCACTTCACTGTGTGGTACCTATTGCAGTGCAAACCCTTTCATTTTAAGGCAATGGTTGTTAACCAGGCTCCATTCATTTTATCACTAGTGTTGAAGAAATTTTGTAGTTGAAATGAAATATGTCACTTTCCAAGGTATTTTCTTATAGGCCCATTGTTTGTAATTTTATTTTTGAAGTAAAATGTATATTGCAGTGACGTTAATTTATTTTGTCTCGCCATTGTTTCTTCTTTTTTTATTTTGTGATTTTTCCTCCTTCAAACCAAAAAACCAAATTTGTGTATAATTTTTATTGGTCCTTCGCCTTAGGGGAGGTGCCAAGTAGAGAAAGAAGAAGGCCTATACTAAACCCAAGAAGGTTAAGCACAAGAAGAAGAAGGCCAAGTTGGTTGTTTTGCAATACTACAAGGTGGATGACTCTGGAAAGGTGCAGAGGCTTAGGAAGGAATGCCCTAATCAAGAGTGTGGATCTGGGACATTCATGGCCAACCATTTTGACAGGAATTTACTATGGAAAATGTCATTTGACTTATGTTTACCAGAAAGTCGAGGCTTAAGATGATTTGTCCCTAAATTGGATTATGGGTTAAATAGGGTTTAGTGATGAATTGGATTAATTGAGGAATGAAAGGGGTTGCTTCCCATTTTTACATCATATGTTGGCATTTGAAATTGTCTGAGTTGGATAAGAATTTTGTATCAAGGACTCAGATTTATGAAAATCTATCATTTTATCTGTTAAATCAATAGATTGATCTATTTTATGGCATATTTGCCTGGTTGGGATTGTCATGGGACTTGAGTCTTTTTTATTTGGTGTTTTTTTTGTTTTTTTCTTCATTCTTTGTTAATTAATATATCAAAATATCTGTAGCTTTTGATTTAGTTCTTATTTTAATGCCAATGAATTAGGTTTAGAGCTGAGATGGATTTAGAGTTAGATTAATATTTTATAAACTAGATTCAACCATACTGAAAGAATATATATAGAAGAAGTTAAAGCACATTAATGCCTGAGTAAATAATATTTCTTGTAGTTAGTGGGAATTCTAAAATTTAGTCAATTTAAATTAAAATACCCCTGTAAATTTAGGCATCCCAGCCTGCTTCCTGGCTGCTTCGTTAGTCAGTATGCCTACAGTTTGATTGATAAGATCCCAACCCTTACAACTAACTAGGGTTATTGCTTTTTATGTGATACTTTTCCAGTTGGGATACCGTTGGATTTACAATACTATTACTTGTGTTCGTACATGATGATGTGCAAATCAATCCATAATCCATTGAAAGAAAGAGCTTGAGAAAGACCTTAAAAAGCTATCAAGGAGTAACATGACAGTGTCAATCAGATTGGGAGATTCTTGTTGTAAATATAAGGTTGTTTGTCAATATGATGTTGTTTACTTTGGTGATTTGTCTTTGTTTCATCTCCCTCTATTTTGACATGGTTGGAAGAAGCTAATATGATAAATGAAGACCCAAAGAATAGATCTTCAAGATCCAGAAACATAGAATTCTATTGATCGATATCTTTTCTATTTTATCTATGTTGTTAAATTTGAGAAGGAAAGGAAAGAGAAATGAGGGTACAGGGATGGTGGTGCCAAGACATACAGGATTTCTCATAGTTGGGGAAACTCTTTAATTTTTCTTATCACTTAAAAGCCCAACAGGAATCCAAAGCTTCACAGAGAAAAGAGCCAAATTGTTTGACATTCTTAACAATTTAAGAGTATAAGGGTGACCCTTTTTATTCTTTTTTTATTCAATATAGATTGAATCTTACCATATATGAAATTCCCAAGATTTTGAGTCCTAATTATGTTTGGTCATTATATGTAGGTATGGAAGAACCTTTTTGACCAACATTCTTGGGAATAACAGGGTGTTTACATCAGAAAGAGAAGCAGTTAAACTTGTGTGGTCAATAGAGTACAGTTTGTTCAAATTTGTAGCTGGTAGAGCACCTGAAGATATGTTTGGGAATAGTAGTTTTTTTATGTAGGAGCATATGTTCATAAGAAAATGAGGAAGTTTGTTGGAGAACCATTTTCAAAAGATATTTTCAAGCAAATATCTTTTCATTTTTTAAACTTAACTATTTTTTCATAACTTTTTTTTTCAAACACAATGATCCCACACAATACAAATATGTATTTACTATATTTAGTAGAATAATTAGTAGCTTTCAACATTTATTTATGCTTACAAAAAAACCCTTCAAAGAATATTTATGTTTATTGATCGCTATTAGCGCATCCAAGCACATGTAGTTTTATGTATGAAGTTATTTTGCAAGTCTTCACTCTGTTCGATTTTGTAAGAAAATGTTTCTTTCCTTGAAAGAAGTAGTGTATTAGTAGGGAACTCAGATACCTTCAAGATTAACTTTCAAAGAAATTAGGAATGAACTTATGTGCAAGACTAGAGGACTTAGCATTTTAAAAGGGTTTTGGTAGCTTTTCTATGACTACATACAAAATTTGATATCAATTAATGCTATATAGTGTAAACAAGAATGATTTGACATCAACTAGAACATGGTACTTGAAAACTAAAACAAAAGGATATAATTTTGTTTTCTTTCTATGTTAAAACTAAATAATGATCAACAGAGTGACATAAATGTTTATGATGCTCTGTAACAAAAAAATTGTCATATTTTGGAAAATTTCCAAACTAGAAATATTATAAGATGCTCTATAGTGAAAATATCATAATTCTACATATTTGTGTTGTGAAAATTTAATGATTTGATTATTTGTGTAGTCTATTGTCTTGTTTATATCTATGTTAAATTCGAATACTGATTTAAGGGTTTAATTGAATTGTGTTTTTGTGGCATGCACTTCCTGTGATGGGAAAAATGGAGGCTTGTATTTCCTATAGACAAAAAATTAAATGCATTTGATTTATGAAAGATTCCTACAATGCATTGGAAGAGTCTGGCCACCTCCATTTTAGATTCCAACATCCAAATCATAAATTTTTTTGTTTATATATATTACAATTATAGCTCAAAAAAAGGAGCAGCTGGAATAAAAATAGCTTAAAGATTACATCATCATATAACCATGGTAACCTAGGACAGAGCAGAAACTATAGCATATGAGTATCCATGACAGTACAGTAGCTTAAATATAGATTTTTACACAGACCATGTAAACTTTTCAAAATGAACACAGTTGATGTGTATTATTATTTGTTTCATTTATTCACATAGCTTTACATGCACTCAAGAATTAAGAGTCAGTTTTGATACAAAAGATTCTTTTTATGGTGAGTTACATCCTTTGTTTAGGTCTTGATTGACTTTATTTGCAACTTCCCAAGGATATCACTTTCAACATGAAATGAAAATAGCATTTTTCTTCCTATTATGGTAATAAGGATAAGCAAGTGGAAATGTGGGATGGAACATTGTGGTAGAACATGTTTAACAGATAGTTTCACAAGCCTGCAACAAAAACTACAGATTGTGATGTTTACTTCTTCTAAATGCAGACATTGAGAAGAAGATTTTTATAAGAACAAGTATCCTTTGGAAAATGAGTATTCAATTTAGAATGAATTCCATCACATGGAGTGATAAATTTCCTGTCACCTGAATAACTACAAGAGTTCAAGGTGAGATGCAAATTGAAAAAAACAACACAAATAAGAGATAAAAAGTTGCATATTATAGAAAGATCAGCAATCCCCTATCAATTCTCTCGCCAAACCAAGTGAGGATCATAAACTATAAGTGACTCAGACATCAATTTTTGATGATCAAAATTTCAAGGTTATGCCTTCCATGAATGTTTGAAGTATAATCTAATGTAGATATAAGTTTCCTCAAAACACTTCAATATTTCTGAAATGTGTCAAATTAGTTTTGTTTGTTATTATATTTTGTAACTTTATTTTTTCCAATCTTTGGATTTTATCTGGCTAACATCCAAGATAAGGCATTCAAGGAAGCAGGAAAAGCCTTGTACCAAACTATGGTTTTTGTATAGTGACTATAGAGAGTTTTGATAATTTCTCTAGGTGACTTGGTGTATCATAATACAATGGTATCAGTTCAGGTAAATTAAGGTTGAATTCTAGGGAATACATTTATTGGATTAAACTGACTGAATTGCTACTATAGTCGACAGTATGTCAGTTGTAGGTGGATTTACAAAACTATGGGTCTATTTTTGGCAGAACATATTAATGTTTTTTTGTGTTAAATGTGCTTTCAATTTCAAGGTGACCTAGAATCTTTAAATTTTTTATTGTTTTATATTGGAAATTTACCAGCACAAGCATTAGTTTTTTTTCATAATTTTGCATTATTATCTTGGATAGGTAGTGCCATGCAAGAGGAACAATCATTTGTGGTTCTCCACATGTTCAAGGCTATTTTTTATAATGGTTTGTTTTGGTGTTTCGAGTATGTCCAATCAAGTCAAAGGTTTTCAACTTTCATATGTTCTTTTTTTCAAACTTGGTTTTTTTGATGTATATGTCAATTTTCAATTCTTATATATGTTTCACGACTCGGTTATAATGCATTTGATACTTATATAGATATCCAAGAATCTAAACATGCATCCAAAAAGTCGTTTAGCTGTATTGTGATTTATCATTTTGAGCTTTGAATTTACACACTTATGTTTGTAGCAAACAATCTAACATGGGTGGTCTCCACTTTTTTTTCCTATATGTTTTTGTAAAGTTTAGTTACATACATGTTCTTCATTTTTTCTTTGTTGACATTAATATCCTTCTTTACTTTTTCCTCATAGTTGATGCAATTTGTCCCCACTAGGTTTGTCAGCATTGAAGCTCAAAGGTTGCAACCTTGTATTGGCTTCAATAGTGCAAGTGATATTTTTTTTGTAAGAAGCAAATGAGTCCTTGTTAATTCTTACTAAAACCACTCAAGCACAGAAACAGCTCGAATGAATCGTACCATCTGAGTTACTTAAGCCAATATCCTTCTTGGTTGCTCTTTAAGTTTTACTTGTACTCAACTCAGAGGACTTCAAATTTACTAGCAGTCATTTTTCCCATTTATTAATAAACAAATTTAACAGACTGTTAACTACAATGTCTTTGGCGTACCTATTGCACCCCAAGGTGTGATTGCTAGTTATTATTTATGTGTGCATTCTTCCTTTCTTATTTGTTTCTTATTTTTCTTGCATTTGTATCACTCCTTGGGGGAATTCCTAGAAAATGTGGCATCATGGTCTTATATATTGTGGTGCATTATGCCATCTACCTTTTTGGTTGTTTGTTTGATGCAACACATAAAAATAATGTCATAATGGTATTCCATATTGGGTGGCTTTAGAATAGTGGTTTACAATTTATAAGAGGAAGGAAATTTCGCTTTTTTCCTTTTCCCCATATTCAATGGGTTCAGTCGAAAAAAATGGTTCGACCGAACCCCCTTAAATATGACAAAAAACAAAAATTCTCTCATTTTCAACTTTCATTTTCACTTTCTAAATTTACAGTCACTTTCCCTGGTGCGTGCGGCGAACTGAGAGTGTGACAGCGACCAATTTCTTTCCGATGAAAGCAAATTTAACTTTTTCTCTCCAAATTTCATCATTCTAGTTTGCATATCGAGCACCAGGTATTTAAAATTCAATTTTTTTAGAGTTCAAAATGCATCTATTTGTTTAATTTTGAAACCCTAAATGCAATTTTTTTCAAATTTGTTGAATTCAAATTGCATTTGTTTGAAAGTTTTTAAAGCGTTTTCAACATACAGTATTTTGCTTCCCCATTTTGCATACATTTTTGTCTTGTGTAAATGAAATATGCCTTCCCATTTCAACAATCAAAGCTATGGATAAATAGATTTAATTTTAGTTACAAGAAAAATGTATAAATTATAAATTTATAACATAATTATGTACATGGGAAAATCCTCTTGGAAGAAAAATCCCACAACCAAAAACATGAACCAATTATATTATTTGATAATAATATCATTTACAATAAAATATTCATGTGCATACCCTTATAGTAGTATCATCAACATGTGAATATGGAGTAATTTCTAGTAGCATGATGATACCTAAAATATCATTATGCTTTCTCCATCTCAAACACCCATAAATAGGAAAAATTTAAACCATAAAGAAAGTGTGGTTTAACCAAAGCCATGAGCCAAAATAATGACCTAAAAATGGCATCAAATTTGGTACAAATTTCAACATCATATTCCTTGACTTGGTTTATAGGATGTATTTAGAAAATGCTTTACATCTTGTCAAAAAAATTCAAATCCTCCTCCTCATAACCGACACTCCATTTTTGACATATTCAAACCCATTATTTAAGATGATCTTGATGATTTTCATAATTCTAATCAATATTCTAGTGTAAACCTCCTTTTTTATTCTCTTATGTGTCATATAACATTTCATAAGTAATTCCCATCTTACAATTTCATACAATGCTCTTACAACTTTTTAAATATATAAAAAGGACAACCCTAGTTCAATTAGGATTATTTAATTATTATCACCTACATCCATTCATTACATGTTATTAGTTTTTAGTTGCACACATTATTAGGAAATATGCATTGTCTAAGCAATTGGGGTATATTGCATGTTTGAGAGTGTTTTCCTTGATCTTTTATCTAGTTAAATTAATATCCTTTAAAATCTTGTTTTATGGAGTTTTCATCTTAACTCTAATATGACTAGCAAATAAAATGACGATTGAATCATTTTTTCATATAATAGCTAATGACAACCATATAAAGAGCCACATTAAAGAAGATGAAAAATAATGATCACTTGAGACTATGATTTAGATACATATGTTGGTAAACAAGATATTTTCCTAAATTGATAATTACATATTGATGCACCTCTCCACCCTAAATATCCTCACTCATTGGCTAGTAATTTATATAATGTATTAGGTGGCTATCCTTAGGGAATTAATACTATTCATAATATTACCACTCTAATGGATTTTAATAATGTTGTACCCTCTATGCATCCATCTACCCTTCATCCTCTTATAATGATTCCTCCTATCATACTATAGTTACCACTTCCATGGGATCCACCACCCATGTCCTACCGCCTTTCTCTCCACTAGTATTTTTCTTATCTCCCATCCTTTTATATATGTTCACACCATTGTTACTACTAGCACTATCCTATACAGATATGTTCTTCATACCATTCCTCCTTATCCTATGAAAATCTAACCTTATAGTGTAACTTCTCCTTCCATTACCATGTCATTACCTTTCTAGACCTTCCCCTCTTTATACATTCTCCTTTTTATCCTACACTACTCCTACCACTAATATATCCCTATACCTTGGATATACTATTGAAGAAATTTAACTGACTTTCAATATCGCAAAAATTAGACCCATATTTTTAAATGTAAAATGTGTATAATAAAGCACAATCCATGCTTCCTAATTCAACTTCACTAATATCTATCGAATGAACTTAGGTTCATTACAATAAGATAATCATATAGACATAATTAGTTGTCAAGATAATGGTAAAGTTTTCAATAGCCATATTTATCCTTCCACATGCCACCATTAGACATACACATAAGATTCATGAACATCCATACCTATGAGCATCCAAATACAAGAAATATAACTATATATCATGCACATCATCAACATACACATAAAATATCACACCCATCATCAACACAACTAATAGTTCCCATATCATATTATCTATGTTCTCATACAAATGTGTCTTCAAATACATCAAAGCACTCATGAGTAAATCCACTCTGTAGAGCATACACACAACTAAAAAGGTGCCCCTAAGGTATTTGTCTCCTATATCTATCCTCTTAGCCTATCCTTCTCTATGGATATGTTCCACTCATATCTACCACCCTGAGGTGATCCATGTCTCAATCCTTGTCAAGGTCACTCCTCCTCTCTACCTATATCCTTTCTCAATGAGTTAGATCTATCACTACTACTCCCCATTTAACACCTACATTTAAATATTAAAAAAATGTTTAATAAATCATACAACATTGATTAAAACTAACTAAACAATGAAAGCATTTAATATTATAACACCTTATGAATTATATTGAATGTCCCCACCTTGAAATTTATAGCCATCGATGCCAATCACTTATTCATACTATAGCTTTGTTCTCCAAAACACCTACATTTATATAAAAGTGAATTTTTAAGAAAAATAATATTTAACCTACTTTTAACTCAACAATAATGGATGTATTTCTATCATAAACTCTTTGTACTCATAACAAAATCATGGCCTAGGTAGAGTATAAAAAATGTTGTTTCCAACCTCATGTAAATCTAGAGTTAGAGTGTCAAAATTGTTGAATTTCATCCTTTGTGCTATTAATTAGCTTCTTATCGACTCATGGAAGCCTACTGCTAAAAGCCCAAGTATGATTTTCAATAGGACTTTCTAATCATGATCTTATTGATAGTACTTTTGATAATGTTTTACGATTTAGGCTTAATTCAAGACAAGTTTACCTTAATAATTGAGCCTTTTTAATTATTTAATTTGTTACTAATGATGTTATTAGTCTATGAGCAACTCTTTTATCTTTTTCCTTACTATTATTTACAATAGAATTGAATGCATTAAAAAAAACTTTAACAACAATATTATTTCGATCAAACTTTTTGTTTACATGAATCTTTGAAATTTATTTAGTAAAGGTCTCATTTTGTACATCTTTAGTAATTGTATAAAAATTTGGAATATTTTGGTTAATACATTATTGGAAAACCATTCATTGAAATTTTTTGAAGCCCACAACCTAATGGTTTGTGATGACCTCTTGCCTTCAAGAATTTCTATTATGCTCATCAATTTCAAACCATTTTGGGGTTCTTGAATGTTTTTAAATTTTAACAAACTCATTACAAAAATATGGATTTTGAATTTCTTTTTCTTCTTCACATTTAGGTTCTCTCTTCTTATGTAATTTGGAGACACATTGAGTTTCATTGGTTCATGTGAGCTATCAATTTAATCATTGTTATCAACAAGTCGATTATTGAGTGCAATTTCAATGTCATAGGGTTCATATCCACATTAGTCAAGAAATTGTTGATGTATTTCTTCTTCTTCTTCTTCTATGATGCTACTCTTATCAATAGGTGTTCCATCAAATTTTACAATATTTTCACATTCATGTTCAACATTTTTATTTTCAATATTATTGTCACTTTCATTTTTTAAACATTTCATTATATTGAACATTAAAATATCCAATTTAAATGTCATTTAAGGGTAAATAAGGACCTTCATCTTCTTTCAATAATTAACATTAGAAATTAATACTTGGTTCATATTGTATACCCACCTCCCAATGGTCTTGGAATGGATGCATTTAAATCTATTGCACTACCTTACTATGATCTTACAATAAGAATATGGCTAGAAAGAGATCTAGAATGGAAAAAAAATATGGATCCAAATAGAAAAAAAAAAACTTGTTTTGGGTTTAGCACTTACTAATAACTTTTCTAAAATGAGTGGTTGCTAAATCTTTGAAATAAAACTTAGAAGATTTGAACTTAATTGTGGTCTAGAGGATCTCAATTAAGAGATAGGCTACATTGGATGAAAGGATATAAGGGATACAAATTATTTTTTAGTTCTCTCGAACATATTTACATTCTCGAGAGTGGATAATATCTATCGTTGATCAAGAGAGGTAGTTCCATGACAACTCTAATGATATTAAATCTATTTTCCTCCAACATTACAAATAATTTTTAATTGATCTAGTTGAAGGAGATCCACGTCAAGATAGAGTGAAAAATTATGGGCATAACAATTATATATATTTTTAACATATATAATATGTATGGTTGGATTAGTGAGATATTTATAACAAGTATGTAATGAAGTCAAACTTTATTAGATTTGATTCTTAATAAATTAGTTTTAACGATTCAAGTTATAGCTTTATGCAATCTATAAGTTTAAATAGTTTGATGGTATCTAAACTTTACACATGTATAAAATATATGATAAATGTCTGATTATTTTGCTTTCCAATCTATAATTTTTTTATGTTCTTGGCTATATAATTGAAGTTCATTTATGTTAAAAACTATTAGATTAAATATTTTTATCCCCAATTATTTTCAAATAATTTTATACTTTAATCTTTGTATTCTTATTCTTTCTTTCATCGTTTCATTTAAAATTTGAACCATTTAAGGATGCTATGTTATAGATTATAGTTGTCTTCCAATTCTTTTTAAATTGTTAATAGTATGAAAATATTATTGATGAGTAGATGAATTATTACAAGTTCTATTTTAGATTTGTATTCTCTTTATCTAGATATACTATTTACCAAAGTCTCATTGCTTTTTTAGGTGTACTATATATATATAACATGGAAAATGCAGATCATGTTCCACCTGTGCTAGATTCTTTGTTTGCAAATACTAGTAATGAGGTAAAAAAAATTGAGAGATTCATTAGCACAGGGTGCAAACCCGAGGATACATAGTGAACCATGCATGTTAATATTACATAGTCTAGAAAAACTAAAAGATGAACTTGAGAGGACTAGTGCATATTCCCCAAATAGAGTGACTGCTATTCTTTCCCACATGTGGGAAGAAGTACATGGTGGCGTTCCCCTTAAACAAATACAAGATAGTGTCACCAAAGAAATGGTAAAAGCCACTTGTTTTCCATTTTATCAAAATGTGCGTAAGGTTAGGGGATACCAGGTCACTAGATGTGTCGATCATGCTATGGCCTCATTGATCTACCCACGATTTCTTGCAGCACATGGTCTATACCCAAATAATGACCAAATTCCATTGTATTTTGTTTAGCAGTTGTATGTCGAGGTCCATTTGGGCCTCAAAGTTAACTACCTGGACATTCCACCATATGTTTGTCAAGGGCGTGGTAGGATTGCTGATAGGCCCACCTATCTTCAAGCAGATAGACCACCCCCAGTGTTTCGGGTATTGGTTGGTGTCAGGCCTCCTGCTCTCACCCCAGCTCTAGCCCCCATAGCAGATGAGGTTGTCATTACTTCCCAAAAGGAAGCAATTGACACTGTATGTGACATTGCGGCTACCACCACTAGGATATCTGATGATCGTGTAGGTCAGTATTTGATATCCAGACATTCCTGATCCACACCATTTTCAACACAGTGGACCACCATGGATCCTTTTACAGTGGCTGGCATCCCTACTCCTACACAGCTTGATGCACTTACAGGAGATATGTCATGCATGACTATGCATTGTTTGGTTGAGGACCTATTGGAGGCATATGCCCACATTGCATCAGACAATGGGATCGATATAGAGCATGTTAGAGAGCATTCGAGATGTAGAGGTCGTTCAATTCCATGATCCCATCACTCTCAGCCGAGCACTAGTGCACATCAGGATCCACCTACAGTTCATACAGCAGCTGCACAGACTATGGGTTTTAATGATATGTTGATTGGTTCTGGTTCATCATCACCGATGCCATCTCACCTTCATAGTCCTCTACATTCATCATTTATGGCACAGCATGGGATAGATCAGATGGATGCAGATGTTGATTTGTCGCTTGATCCTTTGGTGGATATGGTGGAGGCGACTATTTCAGAGGAATTAGGTCATCCGATATCAGATGATGTGCATGTATGTGTGCATGTGCATGTTTCAATTCTTTTTTCATTATTTTTTTAAAAACAAAATTAACTAGATATTCATGTAAGTTGATATATATGTGTATATATATTGTTACAGGTGGACATACCTCATATCACTCCTAGCCTTGGTCCAGATCGTGTGCATGATCGATGTGACTCTATGGATGAATCTAGTATCAGTGGACATGTGAGTTTTACATTTTTATATAATCACATGTGTATATGTACATGCAATATATTTATGTATGCATAGATCTAGATTGATATTTAAAAATACAAGTTCATTTAAAAATTACTTTCATAAAATTTATTTAATATAAATTATATGTATTTAACACATCTTGTACACAATTTTATTTGCAGGGCTCAGCACATCCATTAGAGCAGGACCGTTCTCATTCATATGGCCATTCGTCTAGGAGTAGACATTCATATTAGGCCATGCATTCTATATTTATGATCTTTACCACATGTATTTGATTATATGATGATCTTTAACAGATTTTATATTTGATGATCTCTAACTTACATTTGCTTATATGATATACATACATTTTCTTATTTGTTGATCTTTAGTATTCGACATTTGATGATCTTTAATTTACATTTTTCTTTTATGATATGTACATATATTTTCTTATATGATATATACATACATTTGCCTCTTTGCTTATAATATGTGTTATGTTTATATGTATTGAATCCTCTTTACATATATGTATTACGTGTTTGCTTATGGTTTAAACATGTTTACACATAATATATGTATGCATTTGCTTTAAATATTCAATATACATACATGTTTTCTTATTTTATGATCTCTTACAACTTACATTTCCTTATATTCAATATACATTTGATCTCTAGTAGAATTTTAGGGAAATCAATGCCACTTTATAATTAAGTTCATTCATGTTGATCACAATAAATATTTTTTTAAAATGACTTAAGCAACATGAACCATTGAGTTGAGAACAAGATATAATCTTTTTGACAAGTAACTTGAAATTCAATTCAAATATAATTTTAAGAAAATTCAATTCAAATATAATTAAGAAAATTCAGTTTCAAAATTATACCTCTAATATACATTTTTGACACTTTAACAAAATTCTAAAATTACTAGATATGTTGTGCATGCCTATGAATTAAATAACAACAAACTCCACAATGAAATAACTTGTTTGTTTACTACTTGATTCATTTAAACTAGGATCTAGTTATTCCATGTACACTTGAATAATTTTGATTCACTTGGAGCATAGATTTTGGAGAAGTTTTTGCACATTTATCAAGGAGGCAAATATTGGAGCTTGACAACTTTTCATTTTTATCAATCAAGGAAAAATTTGGAGGATAATTTAACTAAGTTAGTAGAGGACTTGTTTAGAGTCATCTTTAAGTTGAAGAAGAAAATGGGACAACAAAGAAAAAGAAAAAATGCATCTCAGCGAAAATTGTCAAAAGAAGAAGAACAAAAGAGGCGTGATCAAAACTTGGAAAATTATCATAGAAAGAAACAAGGTGCATGCTTGTTTCTTCTCTCTCTCACTCTCAAGTGTGTGTTTAGTACTCTTACCTTGAAGGTTTCTAACCATCATTACACTTAAATGACTATAAATACTTTTAAATATCCTCAAGTCATCTTGGTCATTCAAGTTGCAATGTTTATATGATCCTTGACTCTAATTCCTTAAGCCAATTCTTTTTGTTTCAATATTTGTGTTTTGTGTCTTTGGTATTTTATTTTCATCACTTCAATGTTCTCAAATTATTTTTATGTTTTATGCTCTAGGGATTCCTCAAGCTGGAGTCGAGCCAAATCTAGATATTGGATCAAACGAATCCGTTAAAGAACACATGGACCTTGAAGTTAAGGAGGAGACCCGAGTTCAAACAATGCTTGTTGGAGAGGGGTCAAGATCGCTTCCTTCTCTTTGAGTATGGATGAGGATATAAAACCTTTAAACTTCTCTCACTTATAGCTCATCATGTTTTGCTCCAGTTTTTTGCTTGCATACATAAACTTCACTTATATACAACATCTCTCACTTTTGTTTGCAAAATATTTTGTGACACATGTGTAGGAAGGAGTTCAACCAATACAGGAATTTTTCATACTCAAGTCAGGCCAAATCTAGACATTGGATCAAATGAATCCGCTCAAGAATGCATGGTCATGAGATAGGGAGGGAGGCACAAGTTCAAACAATGCATGTTGGAGAGGGTTCAAGATCACTTCCTCCTACTGGTATGGATGAGCATATAAAACTAGCTGAAAAGGTGAGAAAAAAAATTTCTCATAGAAATTAAGATCATTTACTTGAAATGGATATGGAGAAACTGAAATGTTATCCCAACCCGACCTTATAATGAAAGAGGTCAATGACTAAATCGTAAATGGAATGATCAATCATCATTTCAATCATCTTGATACACTGAAAAACCCAATTGTTATCCGTTTACCTCTTAAGTGATGAGCTCAAGAGTCATTACAATTGTTGGGTGTCCATTAAACATCAAATAGAAGAAACACATGGGATTACAAAAGGATATTGTTCAAAATGTTAAAAAGGGTTTAGATTCCATTGGGAAAGGATCTCGAACTGTGGATAAGGCCACTACAAGAAGGGTGATGTTGACATCTATTGTACATCAAGATATAGCAAGAAAAAGAAAAATGTTAGCACTTTCAACTGAAATTAGTTATTGTAGAACCACATTGATAAAATATGAGAAAAAGATAAAGTTTTTGGATGAGAGTTTAGAAGGCAATTGGGCAATTATGTGTAGAGCTCCCCGTTCTGACAGGACTGAAGATGTTGTTAGGAACTTGGTCTCAGGTTTTTGGCATGATCAGACTCGTCCATCATCAAATACTAGAGATGTTATGAGATACAGGATTGGACCTAGTATTTATGAAAATCATACCAAACATTGGCTAGACATAACACAATTTGAGATGTATATGAACTTTTGTAATACATATCCTCATATAAAGATCCGACAAACAATGTTTCAAAGGTTAAAAGCCATATTATGTGAAGATAAACAAGTTTTTAAGGAAACTTGTTATGGAATATCATATTGAATTTGATCTCTACTATCGAGGTGTTTCAAAAGATGAGAAGAGAAGAAAAGATGTGGGTTTCAAATACACCTCCTAAGCAGTGAAGTTTGTTCATAAAAGTCTATATTATGTGATCATGAAAATGAACCTCAAATAAAGCTGCATAAAAGGAATTTATGAGACATGTGGAAATTTGGCTAAATTTCCTTCAAGAATTGAGGATACTGACCTAACAAAGACAGTAAGTTGCAAGAGGTAAGTACTATTTTTAGAGAGTTTATTTGTTTCAATTTCTCATAGATTGTTATTTGGATTCTCTTTGATGTAATGTTTCATTGATCAAGTGTGTTTTATTAGTTATTCACATATTTTCTTGCGACACGAGGTACAAGTATGTAAAGTTACCAAGAGCAAATTTTGGGAAAGAATCCACAAGGTTGAACTATGTAGAAGAGGAGGTTCCCATTAGGTATGGAAGATTTTTGAAAATTAGTCTGACCATATATACATCATTCATTTTTGCTTTAAGTGGCAAAGCACAACAATTCAAACATTAAGAGATACTTTCCCACAGGCAGTTCTATCGGTAGTTGACTTTGCAGAAAATTACTCCTTTATACATCAAAAGGAGATTCAATCAGAGTATTACTTTTCAAAGTAGATCACTATTATGGTTCATGTGTGTTATCGACATGCACAATTAGAATTGGATAGTGTTGAGAGTACAGATGAAGAACAAGTCATTAAAAAAGAATATCACTTTTATATTAGTGATGATAAAGAGCATGACACACTTTTGTCCAACATTGCTTTACAATATTTTTTGAGAATTTGAGAAGCAGGGGTGTAAAATTTGAAAATCATTTTGTATGGTCAGATGGATGTGCGACACAATTCAAATCTTCATGACCATTCTATGCCTTTGTAGATATCATAAAATCTACAAAATACCACATGTTTGGAGTTTTGAGAGTGGGCATGGAAAGGGTAGGCATGATGGAAGCCGAGGAGCTTGCATCAAAGCGAGCTTTAAACATCAAATGAGTTATCGGAAGATCATCTAGACAATGCACATGATGATATTTGTTGAATGGTGCAAGAAACACTTCATCAAATGTGAATTAGAGCACATCTTTAAAGAACAATAGAGACATTCCACATATAGAGTGTTTTGGGAGATATCCAGGGTATGTATAAATTACATTAAATCAAAATTTGAATTTATTTAAATTTAAAATATATATGTACATATTTCTTCACATAAGTTTTTGTTGTACATATGTATCTAAGCGTGGATAGAAGATAGATGCATGGATGCAAGAGGGTAGAAAAAATAAGATCTTTGCATTGTGTTAGGAGTTCAGATAGTTGCCATGGATGGATATTAGACACAAGGGATTACTCTTGTTTTTGCACTGAGTGCATTGAGGGAAACTCTGATTATGCATGCAATAATCAAGAACTTGGATATGTTGCTAAATGGGATACAGTGCCACTACTTGTTTCAGAAACATATGATGAAGACGAGGAAGAAAGATTTGAAGACATTCCTTTGATTTCAATTGATTATGACCATATTTCAGGATTGGTTAGAAAGGTACACGTGTAAGTTTTCAATAATTTAAATTTTATTATATATATCTAGTTAATGATCTTTAGAGACATTTCTAATTTTTAAGATTTTTTTTGTGTAAATTTGGTGTATAGGAGATGTTTTTGCAGTCATAGCAGAGCCTGAAAACATCCAAGGTGTTAGCTATTATTTATTACGTTGCACAGAAGAGAGGAATAAGCTAACAGAACCTAAAACAAGTGATGGAATGTTATTTCCCACAGGTGAGTTTGAATTTAAAATTTTATATATGTACATTGTATTCACATGTGCACATTACATTATAAACATTAAATGTATATTGTACAAACCTTGTGCACGAAAATATTTACCCTTGGCGTTGTATGTCTTACCTTAGGTTCATGTTTACCATGCGAGGGTTACGTTGTAGTACAAGGGACATATCTAAAACAAGTCCAAGTTGTTAGGCGTAGGATTCATTTTGTTGACTATCAACGATAACAAAGATATATCAATATAGTCAGCAATAATTGCTACCACTCTACATCTTCATGCCGGTTCCACATGCCGTGGCGAAGAAAATGGAGACTAGATAGTGATGATCATAAAAAATTCCACCACATGTTATTGGTAGGTGAACGGAATCTTTGACTTAGATTATATCCATGGTTTTAAAGTTCACTTGTAACCCTATACATGTTCAAATGAGAACTTATAGTAACTTTTACATAGTTGTAAATCATTTTGTGTAAATTACAATTATATGTACATATTTGTTCCATGGAAAATTCTTAAGTTCAAGAATGTTTGATAGCATCATCTCTCACTTTTTTTGGTTGCATGTAAACCCATATTATATACTTTCAATCCTTATTTGAAATGTGGTGATTTTTTTTAAAAATCATTTTGCCTAAATTACAATTATATACAACATATATTTGTTTCATGGAATTCTTAAGTTCAAGAATTATATACACTTATATACAACTTATATAATTTGTTCCATCAGATTGTTCCATGGGGAAACTATATGTAAATTTTAAAATTAAGAGTATTATATAATTATAAAATTATTGTACACATTAATAAAACATAAATGAATGAAAATAAAAAATAAACCCTAACCCTTAAACCCTTAACCCTGGCCTAAACCCTTGTACCCCTACCCTCCTATCTTTCTCCCACTCCCCTCTCTCTTGAAAGTCTCTCCCTCCTACCCCCTCTCCCTCTCCCCCTTCTACCCTTAACCCTTAAACCCTAAACCTTTCTACACCCCCTACCCTTTATCTGTCTCCCACTCCCCCCTCTCTCTCTCAAGTCTCTCCCTGCCACCCCCTCCCCCTATCCCTCTCTCCCCTCTCTCCTTAACGCTTAAACCCTAGACCCTTGTACAGCCCCTACCCTTTATCTCTTTTCCACTCCACCCCCCCTCTCTCTCAAGTCTCTCCTCCTGCCCCTCTCCTCTCTCCCCTCTGCCGCTAGCCATAAGCCCTACCCTTTATCTCTGTCCCACTTTCCCCCATCTCTGGGTCTCTCCTCCTGCCCCTCTCCCCCTCTCCTCTACCCTTAGCCTTGTGCACCCTACCCTTTATCTCTCTCCCTCCCCTCTCTCTCTCAAGTCTCTCCTCCTACCCCCTCTCCCTCTCTCCCCTCTACCCTTAACCCTTAAACCCTAAACCCTTGTACACCCCCTACCATTTATCTCTCTCCCACTCCCCCCTCTCTCTCTCAAGTCTCTCCCTCCTACCCCCTCTCCCCTCTACCCTTAACCCTTAAACCCTGCCCTTTATCTCTCTCCCACTCCCCCCTCTCTCTCGCAAGTCTCTCCCTCCTACGCCCTACCCCCTCTCCCCTCTACCATTAACCCTTGTACACCCCCTACCCTTTATCTCTCTCCCACTCCCCCCACTCTCTCAAGTCTCTCCCTCCTATCCCCTCTCCCCTCTACCCTTAACCCTTGTACCCCCCTGCCTTTATCTCCCACTTCCCCTCTCTCTCTTAAGTCTCTGCCTCCCACCCCCTCTCCCCCTCTCCCCTCTACCCTTAACCCTTATTCCCTAAACCCTTGTACACCCCCTACCCTTTATCTCTCTCCCACTCCCCCCCTCTCTCTCTTGAAAGTCTCTCCCTCCTACCCACTCTCCCTCTCAAGATCCTCTACCCTTAACCCTTAAACCCTAGGACCCCCTACCCTTTATCTCTCTCCCACTCCCCCCTCTCTCTCTAAAGTATCTCCCTCCTACCAAGGATTAAATTTGATGGTCTACTTTTCCTGTCAACAAATTTTTTAATGACAGTTATCTATTCAAGGGTGCCCTTAAAACATTATGATATACCTTAGTGTATGTAAAATTATATATAAATCAAACATATATATCATTATAATTCTATATAAATTTTGACCGATCTATCAAAATATCTCCTTTTTTATCGATCACAATCTTCTTAAAATTTTGATTGTATTCTCTGAGGAAAAATCTCTAAATCATTGGTCATATGGCCATCAAGTTTAAACCACAGCCTGCCCCACTCCTCCATATATTTCTCTCAAGTCATCATTTAAAAAGAATATAATTAATATTTATATTAATATTAAAAATTAATTTTTAACAGAAGGTGTTCGACTGAACATCTTTAGAATTTTCGGTCGAACCCAATTTAAATCATTTTTTTTATTCTATGTTGAATGGGTTCGGTCGAACATGGGTTCAATCGAACCACTATTCGACTGAACATTTTTTTTTTGTTCAGCTGAACACTTGTTCGATTGAACCCACATTTTTTCACCCTCACCCCTTGAGGCACCAAATTTGCTGAGAATTTTGCACTTCAAAGCTCGATTTGAGAATGAAAATGGAGATCGAAACCCAACTAGTGTCGAGGGTTCCCCTCAAAGCTTGAGCTATCCAGAGATATAATTTTAATATGTTTTGATTATATTATCTATATGTTTTAAAGTTTGATTAAATATGGGTTTTCAGAAACAAAATCTTTGATTACGCACAAGTGGAAAATGAAGATTATCAAAAAAAAATGAGTGCGCAGGATATTGGAGTCCTTGATCCAACAAAAGAAGAAAGAATTTTTGATACATGCAGGTAAAATTTATGCGTTATCACGGCGTGTTATGTCGAATTTTAATTGATTTGACTTTGAAACTTGATTAAAGAAAAAATATTCAATAAAAACTATCTAACCAAGTGGAAGCACTAGATATCAAAGTTACAAATCTAAATTTGAAAGAATTGGAATTTTATCTTTCAAGGAAAAAAATTTATGCGTTATACGGTGTGTGTCACTTTTTAAAAATGTTGTTTTTTGAAAAAAACCAATTTTCCTGAGAGATCAAAAAAGAAGTGCAATTTGATTCCAAAAAAATTGAAAAAATATTTTTAGAATCTACAGACAAAATGTGACAAGACTCTAGTTTGCATCATCTTCAAATTCCTCACGGTTAAATCGCTATAGGTGCCCGAATGTGAATATTTAGTTAAAAAATAATAATCAGTGTCCAGTTTGGCCAAAAATTGTAAACCACTATTGTGGGATCACCCTATTATGGGGAATCTTGTTATGTGCTATATAATAAGTCAAGTTGCTCAAATATTAAAATTTTGTGCAAGATTCACACCAATCATCATTACATATTTATTATATTTAACAACCACTCTTCTCATTTCAATCATCCATCTATATATTTTATCCACACATATATCCTATTAAGGTGACATCTTCCTAATCTTCATGCCACTTGGGGCATCATCCTACATCTATTCTTTGTCTTCTTCTATTTTCATTGAAACACCCTTTCAAAGAGTGGTAAACACATACACCTAATTTCACCACCTTCTATCATCAATGATGTAAATTAGTTAACCTAGCTAATTAACTCTAACATCACCACATTGATTAATTGAGTAGTTAATTAGTTAATTGCACTATATCATCACATTCAATTAGTTAATTAAATACCATTAATAATTTAGTTAATTATCTCTTAATTAATTAATCGATTCTCATCATTGTCCACTAGCATTAATTCTTAATTAATTAGTAATTTATTATTAATTACTTAATCAATTTCCAAATAAATCCATACATTTATGCAAATAATTAAATGATCCTCTTCTCACAAATTCCATACAAAATTCATGCACACATGATTAATTAATTATTTTAATAATGAATTGATTATTTTCTCACAAATTTCATAAATAAACTTCATGCATACAAAATACATTATTTATTTAAATAATTAATTAATTATCCTTTCAACATGTCATTTTTAAAATTCAATCTCTTTCACTCATTCAACCAGATTTTTAATTGGAAGAAATTGCAAATTAAAGATCATGCAAATCTATTTTAAATCAAATTTGGGAAAAGTAACTCAAGTTGCTAAATCAAGTGAATTGATCTCAATTATTCATCTTTTCATCCAAAAACCTACAAATCTACCTCCCCTCAATCAATCATATGAAGAAATTTTAAGGAAATCATCAACACTATAAAATAATTGCATGATCATTTAGCATCTCCAAATACATCACAACACAAGAAAATCCAAATTAATGCTCCATCTAAGGTTTAGATTATTTAGAATAGGAATTTTGATCATTATTTTAAATTTCAAATGTTATTCAAATTCCATTCCATATAATTATCAAAGGAATGATGGTCAAATTAAATTCCCCCTCCAATTTGTAGCATAGAAGGGATATAAAGAGTTGGAGGAAAAGATAAGAATATATGATCAAGTGAAACCACATAAGCATGTAAGAATGTACATATATATCATCATGTAATAAGAATTTAACAACATCTAGTAAGACATGATCATAAAATTGTGTTTGAAAAAGGAAGCATGTTTCTCCAGGCTAATGAAAAAATATAATTAGTGTCAATAAATAATTTCATGGAAGCATAGGTAAATGCAAGATAAATTATGTGAGCCATTTGTAAGGGAGTAGGTGGCCCCGATAAGGTTCATAACAAAGATAGGTGTAAGATGTAATTAAGATAAGCATATAAGCACCATAATATATAAGCATGTAGAAATAAACTAGGCATTAAACATAAGTAGTCATGATGTCATAAGATGTAATCATTATAATTAAAAATGTAAAATTTCATAAGCATATATCATGTACGTATATAAGAATGATAACACAAGATATAATCATATGATCCATGGAATAAGTATGAGTAGAGAATTATTAGTGTATTAAAAATAACTACCATAAAGATATTTCTTCCAATTGGAGAAAACATGACATATGAGGAATGTAGAGCAAGACATCAGACATAATACATAAGGTTAAATGAGAATGAAGATATGAGAAAAGGAGGCTCGCAAAAAATATTACATAATAAGTATAGTCCAAAGAGAAAAGGAAATATATGATTATGGATTATGTAAGGAATGAGACTCACAATATACATGGTGTAATAAAAAGGAAAATATAGAAAATATAAATTAAATAAGATATATTTTTGGTCAACATGATGAGAGTGGTTTCCAATCACTCCATGCTTTGCATAATTCCAAAATCTATAGAAAAATATTTAAACAAAATAAAATACACATAAAACATAAGAAAGATGTAAAAATGAACAACATGACACATGTTCAAAACAACTTATGTCAACAGGTACCATTAAATGTGTCTTTGCATCATCAACATGCTAACTAAGAAAATGAAATCAAATAAATATAGAAAAAGGATTGATATAGATAAATACACATATAAATGAAGTATAAATGTTCAAAGTCTCAATCAATAATGTCCATCACAATATATTTTAATCTCTATAAATAGTCCCAATCATCATAAGAAGTAGCTCCCTAAATGAAAATAGTCATAAGAGTTGTAATTGCTCATTTTTCACCCTTTTTAACTTCTTGACCCATTGTTCTTATTTCTTAGGAAATATGTACTTTGTGCTTGATTAACATTGAATCTTGCTTTGGTATCCATATAGTATAAGTATCCTTGAAGATGGAGTAATTTCATCATATGTAATTCTCTACTTTTTTTCCACTTTTGACGTCAACAAAATCTCATCATCCCGTAGACCTAAATTCTACTCATATTAATCTAGATATGAAGGATGCTATAATTGCCACCCTGATGAACCATGATAAGTCATATTCACTAAGACACTTATTGACTATTTCAAGAATGAGGCTCTAGGAAAATTCACTGTCAGCAATTCACCGCAAGAAAATTCATCGCGGGAAAATTCACCGCCATGACAAATTCACCTCAAGGAATATTCACCACCACGAAAAATTCATCGCATTAAAAGTTTGCCATTAATTTTCTATGGCAGTGAATTGCTAGTGGTGAATTTTCTTTGAGGTGAATTTATCAGGACAGTGAATTTTTCCATGATGAATTGTTGGCGGTGAATTTTCCGACGATGAATTGCTGACGGTGAATTTGCCTAATACCCAAGAATGAATAGTATGATGATAATTCTAATTGGTACAACTAGAACAACTTTGAACTCAATTTCCTTCGATTAGTTGTTTCACAATGGAAACCATTGTTTCTCAAAGATGGACAATTAATTTAAGCATAGCCACACTCCTAGATTTAGACATGGCTTACATGGCTTATGTGGCAAATTCACCATCCGAAAATTCACCGCCATGACAAATTCACCTCAAGGAAAATTCACCGCCATGGAAAATTAATCACAGACTTTTTAATGTGATGAATTTTTCATGACGGTGAATAACTGGTGGTAAATTTTTCTTGAGGTGAATTTGTCATGGCGGTGAATTTTCTCATAGTGAATTGTTGACAGTAATTTTTTCAATGATGAAGTGAATTTGCCTAGAACCAACTTATGCACATGCCTAACCTTAGACATAGCCCATGCACACCTTCACTCAATGTACGCCACTCAATCCCTATGCTACTTTTAGCATCATTGACACTTCACAACTCCATATACAACTATAAGCACATTCATTGCTCATCTCTGCTTAGTTTTAATAGTTCTCGCCCATCTTTACTCAATTCTCACCAACTCGAACGTCTTCGAACAGAGTATAGCCAAAGGACCACATGAGCAGGCCATATTAAGTATCTAAATGTAACCAGCAAGATGAAGAAGAAGCAACCTAGTTAACGCTAACAAAGGTTAGTCGAAATAGCTATCTGATTTAAGACTTGCACTGAATAACTTCACCAATCCCCTAGTAGGCAATCAAAGAGGTGGGTCAGTTTATTGCTCGTACATGAGGAAGTGGGTTCTACCAATCATAGAATATGCGATCAAAGGGTCTTTGTAACCAGACATTAAAGAGATTAAACTGCTGTCATCAGATACGTTGGGTCTGTCGAGATATCATGACTAATCATCTATGCTGAAACTTCATAAATGTGAAAGGTCAATCAAAAGCAATAATGCAGAATTGATAACACCTTTGAGTCCCCATATATCCTTTGATCAATAATTTGATCCTCCCTATCTGTCTGTATCTCAAGAATCTCAAATGCCAATTTGTTGCCACGTCCCAAAATAAGAGCAACACCCAACATTAGTCACATCAAATTCTTCAGTCTATGGTACAAGCAAAAAGTTGAGTTGGTGGATTCTAACTTCTCAAGAGCACCCAGAAGTTGAAACATCTATAGAAGAAGCAGCGGGCCATCTGATGATCCGAGGAACATGAAATACTAGAGATCATATCGTGAAAACATTTATGCTTTGATTTCCCAAAGAAATTAAAAGTTAAAATAGTTTTCTTTTCAGTCTACATTTGCAAAAGACAGTCAAGAACAAATCCAGGTTGATCTTTTGATTTGTTGATGGAGAGAATAAATTGTAATTTGTAAAGCTTCATTTCTTTGATATTGTTTTATGTAAAAGTGAGTGTGTTAGTTGGGGTTGACCCCACAGTGTAAGTGCAACGGTTAAGTTGAAAGGCCAGCAGTTGGGCTGTCTAAGGTTCGAATCTCACGGTGGATAGTGAGATTGCCGCAGGGAGAAAGCCGTAGTGGGATCAACAAAGGCAGTGGTGATGTTGGATATGGTGGCAGCAGCAGTGAATATGGTGATGGCGACAGTGGTTAAGGTGGTGGTAGAAGTGGTGGTTATGGAGATATCGGGGATGAGGTCCCCCTTATGTGGCCTCACTGGTTCATAGCTCCAGTCAAAAGCGATGGGTAATGCCCCTTAACATACAAAACAAAACAAAAAAGTCAGTGTGTTAGTTTCAGCTTAATAATTTGGTAGTTTTTCATTAGATCGATCTATATGTGTATAATATTACTTGTTTATATAATAATTAATAGATAATGGATTATATAATCCAATAGGATTGTGAGAAAGATGATTATATAGTAATTATAACATTTTGTTATTGTATTATTATTTATTGAAATGCTATTTATTAGGATTTGGTCAGATTTTGAGATATGATTGTTTTGTATAAGAAATTAAATTAAAGGAGCAAATTCAATTGAATTTTAATATGTTCGGTGCAATTTGTTTAATAAATGAAGTTTATGTAGGTATTAGTGACAAGTATGAAATATTTTCTCTTGATTTTAGATGATGTTACAAGATAATTTTAGTAAACTCTACTTAAGTCATAAATGACATAAGAGATCAAAAACTTAAATCAATTTTGAAAAAGGTTATTAAAATAAGTACAAACATCTTGTAGCATATATTCTAGATTAATCTCGATGAGTTATTCTTATCTATGTATGAGACTCATATTATCATGTAAGAAATAAATTAATAGAGATTTGATATTCTATAATAAAATGATTAAGAGCCAAGGGGTAAGTGCACCAAGATGGTCGCACTTTTGTGGCCAAACAAGGAAAAAATAGGGCATAACACGTTTGCGTTATAACGCGTTCGCATTATTTCTTTTTAAAAGCAAAAAAAAAAAGCAAATCCAAATATCATTTCTCATTTCCTTTTTTTCAAAGCAAACCTCAGTAATCACCTAAAATTTAGTAGTCGATGCTTAATTTTTTTTCATAAACTTATCTATAAAGTAATTGTAAATATCTTAAAAATCCCACAACAACATTGTATATATAAATGGAAACACATTCCTTTAAATTATTTCACAATATTTTTCTTATATAATGAGTATGCAGATCATTTGAAAGGAAACATAATCTTACTATTTGTTAAACATTGATCAAGATCCCAACTTTAATAAAATTGATTCTTTAATAACTAAAAATAATATAAAAACAATTTTAATCTATTAATGTTATTATCATGCAAACACTAAACAATCTA
>VDFB02243007.1:0-11662 GCA_007258455.2 Sequoia sempervirens | reverse complement strand
CAAAAGGAGATGGGTATGATGCTGAAGTGGATGCTGTGATTTAGAAGACATGCGATAAGGATCAAGGTGTTATGAGCCCATGTTTGAAGTGACTGTTGGATGTTGGTACAACCTTATTAGGCTAAATGGATTATGCATGAGGATGAATTAGAGGGATTTGATGGGATTGATACATGAGATAATGGATGGGATGCTGGAAAGGGTATGGATAGAATGATGGGGTGGATATGTGATGGGGAGATGTGTTCAGGACCAACATTGACACATGTGGTGGTGGATGTGGAAAGATAATAGGATTAAGGGATGGAGAATGTGGGGATAATGGAGAAGATGGAATGGTGAATTTCAGGACATAGGGACCCAAAACAGACTTAGGAGATGAAAGGGGTGTATGATGAGCTTTTGGATTAGCGACTTTGGATGTTCTTATAGATTTTTCTTGTGATGGCATTACATCTTTTTTCTTTGAGATCCACATGGTTTTAATCTTTGCTTTGGTGGGCCTTTGCGGCCTACAGATTTGATGTAGATTTAGATTTTTCTTCTCTTCACCACCTCTTTTGGAGGGGACGCGAGGAGCCTTAGATTCATGTGGATGCTTGGATTTATGCATTTTTTCTTTAACAACCAAAGTGCTTTTAGTAGCAATGGGATGGGTGTGAGGAGAAGGATGATGTGAAGTGATGGGGGTAGGAGTATGGGATTATGTAGATGGAGGATGTCTTCTAGGTAAGGCCTTTGTTGATCTTGGATTAGGATGTTTATGATGGATGAGATGGATAGGTGATGAATGGATGAAACGATGGATGGACAGATGGAGGAGGTGATTTTGGGATATAGGGGCCCAAAATATACATAGGACCTGGGGAACAAGGCGCTGCAGATGGAGGATTGGAGATGGTAGATGGAGGGATGTATGACCCAAAGGATGGAGCAGATGAAGGGAGGAAGATGGATTTTGTTTGAGGCGAGCATAATAGAGGAGGAGGGATGGCCACATATGATCTGGTAATATGGAAGAGCCGAGCATTTCTTTGGAAGAGGCTTGTTGAGGATGTCTAGAGGTTGTACCAACATTTTTAGATTGTGAGTCATGAGTAGTACATCCAAGACCTGGCAGATACAAATGTTCTTTAGCTTGGATGGGCTCTATAATACCTTGCTCATGAAGGCTTAAACCTTTTTCTTGGTAGTTCATTCTCTTGAGCATTCGATCTAGGACAGGATTTTTGTTATTCTTGAAGAATGATGCGAGTTCATTATTAGGTGGAAGAGGAGGGTTGGTGTATATATGCTTTGTTTTCTCTCTCCTGAGCATCTCACCAAGGAGGAATGTGAGAGGACCAAGGATATGCAAGCCGGTGGGGATAGCATTTTTTAGGGCGATGATGGGGATCATGAGAAGGAGATGATGGGATGGCAACATCGAGAGGGAGAGGGCCATGATAGATCCGGATTTGTGGCAGTAGGCTCATGATGGAGATGGAGATGAGCAAAGGAAGCTTGAAATGACAAGGGATCATGGGATGGAATGGATAGGGATCAGGATCTGGAGGTGGACTAGATGGGATGCAGGATCTGATTTGGCTAAGGGATATGGCCGGGTGCATGCTTTGGATTAGACTCTTGGCGGACTCATCATGTGTAGAAGGCATGGTAATGGAGTCTTCTTGGGACTCTTCAAGCGGGGAAGATGGAGGGCTGGAAGATTCATGAGGTTCATTGGAATGGGTTTTGGTGCTACTGGGAGTGGGAGGAGTGGATTGGATTTGGGTGGATCTAGGAGTAGAAGGAGTGGATTGGGCTTGGGTGTCTCGATGGATCTCGTGGTTCTTGGAGCAGGAGAGATGGGGGGTTCAATGGATTTAGTGGGTTCAATGGTTTCAATGGTTTGATCAGTGCTAGGGGTGGTAACATCAATAATAGGTGTGGTATGGAGAAGGGTCTCATCACTAGTGACTGTGGATGATGGATCTAGATGGCATGGTTCCACGACTTCAAGATGTGGAGTTGGGGATGGCTTCTTTGTAATGAGTCCTTGGAGAACTTCTGAAATGAGAGACTTGCATATGGTTGGCTTGGCTGGGGTGGTAGAAATGGATGAGGGATTATGGAGTGGTGGACTAGGGTTAGATGGAGGAATGGAATTGAATGTAGGACTATGAGTAGATGGGGGATTAGGATTGGATGGAGGACTAGGAGTAGATGGATGAATGGGATTGGGTGGAGGGTTAGGAGTAGATGGAGGACTAGGATTGGATGGAGGGTTAAGGTAAAGATATTGGAGTGGTGAATTAAGATAGGGGGACATGGATTGTAGATTAGGACAAGAGGATATAGGTGGTGTGGTGGGACAAGAGGATGTGGGGGATGGATTATAATAAAGGTATTGGGATGATGGATTAGGATGAGGAGACATGGATGTGGGATTAAGGTAAAAGGGTGTGGATGTAGGATTAGTATGGGAAGATTGGGAAAGAGGATTACAATAGGGGGACATGGATGGGGAATTGTACTAGGAGTATTGGGATGGAAAATTAGGATAAGAGGATGTAGATGTTGTATAAGAGGATGATATAGACAGACATGACAAATATGGGGATGAAGAAGATATTGGATATCCATTGTCAAAGGTGGCATAAGGAGCATGATTAGGCATGGATGAAGACATAGCAGGATAACTAGAAGGGGTGATTGGATTGTGGAAAGTGGATGGAGAAAGCTTACTAGTGATGATAGCATCAAGGGGATCTATGTCATATTCTTCTTGATCGACAATACTTTCGTTATCGTCGTCCATGTAATTAGGGTTTCCCTTGACTACTATTGATGGAGGATGAGGATTCATGATGGTGAAAGGATAAAGAGGACGGATAAAAGATTTTGAATGGGAACGGATTAAAGCTCAAATCGGGATTTTGGTCAAGCTCAGATCAAGATTGGACAAAAGCTCATATTAGGATGATTAGATGGGATTGCTTTTGATTTTGATGGGATTCGGTAGACAGATGATTGGATCGGGTAGATGATTTGATGAATTTGTTTAAAGTACTAGATCAGTTTGATTGGATAGGATCAAATGATTAGATGATGTTGATTGGATAATTGTGATTGGATGAAGATGATTGTATGTATCTGATTAGAGGAATGGATTGGGGTGCTTGGATTGATTATTTTATTAGAGGAATGGATTGGTTTGATTAGATAGGAAGAAACAAAAGGTACCACTAGATAGAGCTCAAAAAAATTGAGCAATTTTGGTTTTTGGACGAAGTCGATCCGATGCACGATTCGTAAATGATGGCCCTAGGAAGTTAAATGGGCGTAGTCAGCATTCTGCAGTAAATTAGGGGCGTAGTCAACTTTCGGCAAATCGAGGCGTTGGCGAGCAAAATCGAGAGCTGCCCATATACTACGCGATAAGGCGGAAGGCCGGTTGCCGCTACTTGATAGGCTGACACCACCCTTACGATGGACAAGTTTGGTTTGATGGGAAATGGCTATGGCAAGGAGCAAAATAAGAAGTAAGGCCAATGTATCAAAATTTGACAGAATTTCCACAAGGAAACACCTCAAGCAAGCATAATCCTATGATTAATATTACGGGTATGGCAAGGCAAAGTCTTAATCTAGGATGCACAAGGCTTCTAGGGAGTCCTCGATATACTCTCGGTATGTAAGGCACAACCGTGAACACCAGTCTGTCACAAGTGTGAGTCGGGGAACCCGGCCCGAGAGATCTTGATTGGCTGGGACCAACTCTTCCGCGATCTATCTAGGTATCACCCTAGCTTTGGCTCATGGTCGACATGGCCCGGATTGGGGTACAACTTTTGTTCTCCCCCCTTTATATACCCCACCGGTACGCGTGGTTGGAATCGTCCCTTGGGGTGATAAAATCCCCAAGCAGGTCCCACTAAAAAGAAGACACTAACCATTTCCAACTACTCCCCAGGCTCACACGAAGTGCAAGGGGAAAGTGAAAATAAATCAATGCCCCCTTGGGTAACACAAAAATAAACAATCGCAGCAAACAATGAAGTTTTATTCCCCCTAATTAGACTATATTCTAAAACAACAAAGATAGTTTTTGAAAATATGATCAAATAGATGATCCTGCAAGCAAATGTTAGTTGTCTTCTTCTTCGTTCTTGATCAATCACGCCCTAATATGCTACAAAATGTTAGCAAAAAGCAACAATATTCTTTCCAAAACAACGTTAGAGAGTTGTCACGTGAAAACAGCAAAAAACTAGAGCAAAAACGAAGCCAAAATACCTATTTTACCTTCCAAACTATGCTGTTTTGGGGCCCTGCTATCTTTCTGTGGGGGCGCTGCCACCTTTCCATAGCGGCGTTGCCACCTTTCTGCGAGGGCCCTGCCGCCTTTTTGCAGGGGCGCTGCCGCCTTTCTGCGAGGGCGCTGCCGCCTTTCTGCAACAAACTTTGTCAGATTTTTAACAAAAACATAAAGTTGTGCCCCTCCCACTGCAAGAAAAGTGTTAGAAAAGCTTCCTAGATATATCCCTAATGACAGCAAACGTGTTAGAAAAAGATAAACTTTCAAATGCGGGGCGCTGCCGCCTTTTTGCAATGGCCAAGAGGGCGCTGCCGCCTTTCTGCGGTAAAGCAGAGGGCGCTGCCGCCTTTCTGTGAACTTTTCCTGCAAAATTCTTAACCAAAAGGGACGTTAAATACAAGAACCCGTTTGTGGGTCCCACCGGGCGTGCCAGAAATATATACCTTGGAATTTATCCTACTCTAATATGCAAAATAACTAAGAAATGTGAATGACAAAATACTAAGGACACCTCAAGATTAGCCAAAAGAGTGATAAACAATAAGGAAAATGGACAAAATAAGACACAAACGATTTCACCTTCCTTGTTGTTGATGTCTCCTTGATTGGCCCTTGCTTGGAATTGATTCTGTGCTCCTTAGATGATTGCTTGAGTAACTAAGATGCAAGATTCAATGTGCAATATGATCAAGAGAGATGGCTAAATGATGGCAAAGGATTGAGGATGTAATTTGGCAGCATGTAGTTATCAAATGGCTAAGTGTTCTCAAAATGCCCTTGAGGAGGGGGTATTTATAGAGGATCTTGAATTCTCTAGAGAATTCAATGGTCAAGATTGATCCAACAAGGTCAAGATGAAGGGCTATGGTGGGTTGAGAACCCACAAACCCTCACATCTTGACATGTGGAGGATGAAGTGGCCAAGGGGATATGAGATGGAGATGAGGTGTCAAAAAGGTACATGAGGTGGAAAAAGGACATGCACCTTGGGGAGTGAGAAGATTTCCACAAAAAGGGATTTCTTGTCCCCAAGTGGGAGTGAAAGGGACATTTGAGGAATTTTGGAATTCCTCAAAAATCTACATGGGAAAAGGAAAGGTGGTTTGGGATATAAATGTGAATTAAACATTCATAGGATAATCTAGAGGATAAAAGGTGGGCTCCAAAAATGTGGGACTTGGTCACATGTGGAGATTGTGACAAGATCAAGGTTGGTCACATGTGGAGATTGTGACAAAGTCAAGGTTCAAAGCCTTGGAAGAATGGAATGTGAATTAAATTCACATATAAAGGAGGAATCTAGGAAGAATAAAAGGAATTAAAATTCGGCAGGGAATGATTAAGGTTTAAGTGTCACGTTAATTAGAAGATAAATGAGGATTAGAAGCCAACTTGCAAAGTTGGGAGGATGTGACACATCTAATCAGGATTAGGCATGTGAACATCTAATGAAAGAATGGGAATGGATTAAGTTAGATGAAAATGACATGTGAGGAATTAAATAAATGTATTTATTTAATTTATTTGATGAAAGGAGAGGGATTAAAAAGAGGGGTAAGGTATTTAGTATTAATTAAAATGCCTTGAGGGGCTGGCGGGGAATTAAGGCATTAATTAAATAATAGTAATATTATTTTAATTAGCTTCGAATAAGAAGGATGTTTAGGCGAAAAGTGATAAATTTGGATAAATTGAATTGTCCAAATTTGGATGTCTACTAGGTTCAAACAAGATCACAACACAAGAGGAACATGGAGTTAAATCAAGAAACATCAACCACAAGTGATCTAAGCCAAAACATTCCAGAAATCCAAAACACACCACTTCCAAACCTCACTATCACTACACACGATCCACAAAAAGAGGTCTTGGTGGAAGACATCACACCAATAGAACTAAGTGAGGAAGAAGTTCTTGAGATGCTCAAACAACCAAAACTACAAAAGTTTCTTCGCGCAATGGCTAAAATAAATCCATCAATTCTCAACACTATTGAGGATGAGCTTCTTGTACCAAATGACCAAAACACCCTTCCACAATCAACCACTTCCATTACCACCATAGAACCTACTATCAATGAGGATGATACCCTCTTCAACACGCATCAAAATCCACTTTACAACCCACTTGGATTTATCGATACATCTGAGGTTCCTTACCATACCACCTCATCATTTTCCCTTGACACGCAAGTGTCTAGACCTTTGGTACAAGCAAGCTCATCCGAAATAGAGAGACCCTACGGATTTGTCTCTTCATTTGCACAAGAAAATTTTCCACCATTCAAACCATTCACCCCTCCCACCACGTCAACACCATATTTTGGTTTAGGGATCTCCCCTTTACCTAAACTTCCACCTTTCCCTAACATAAATCACCCCATCCAAATCAATTCATCCAACCAAGGGGGTACATCACATCTTTCAAACACACCATCCACATCAAACCAACGCATGATAGCTAATCAAATTATGGTCTCTCAAAGACCCACTATTTCGCTCATCTCTACCATTCCTACCACTTCACCTAGTCCCACCATTCCTATCACTTCACCCATCCCAAATGCACCTATCACCACATTCACTCCAACCACTACATCCACTATACCTCAAACTTCCACTACCCCCATCACACCCCTTACATCGCAACCTCCCACCACCACCATCGCTCTAAGCGCATCTCAAACTCCCACCACTCCATCCAACACAATTCCGATCCCACCACCACCACCATTGTGACCAAGCCAAGTAAGCCATTACAATGCTGCATTCAAAGCATACCAACAATTGCTCCAACAATATCAAACAATTCAGCACGCACCTATAGCCACACACGCTTCTCAAGCTTCACAGCAAAATCAAGCTCAAACATCGTTGCAACAACAACAAGCACAACAAGCGGCACAAGCCCAAGCTTTGTTGCAACAACAACAATGAGCTACACAAGCTGTACAAGCCGCACAAGCTGCTCAAGTTGCACAAGCCGCACAAGTTGCTCAAGTTGCAAAAGATGCCCAAGATGCCCAAGCACGAGTGCAAGCACAAGCGCAGTACTTCACACAACAACAAGCAACCCAACAACTCGCATATCAGCAAGCGTTAGAGCAATACCAAGAGCAACAAGAAGCAACACAGCAAGCCCTAGCTGACCAACAACAAGCATTGTTGGACCAACAACAACAAGCACAACAACAAGCTCTATTAGCACAACAACAAAAAGATCAACAACAAGCATTGTTGAAAGCATACATGGCACAACAAGCAAACATTCCACCCATTCAAACACCCACTCCACCCCCCATAACACCTTCATTCCACCTCCTGATCCACAATTGGATGTCACGACACAAATAAAATTTCTGTCACAACAAGTGCTTGACCTTCAATCAGGAAGGACACCAAAACCACAAAAAAACCTATGCCCTTATCCATTTGATAGGAGCGTAGAAATGAAACCGTTCCCAAAAGGGTTTGAGATCCCTAAATTTGACAAATATCGTGGAATGGGTAACCCTGAAGATCACATCAGGGAATTCCAAGTACATTGCATGGAGGTGGCTTACGACAAAACGTACTTGATGAGATTATTCCCAAGAATCTTGGCTGGAAATGCTATTGATTGGTTTTCTCGACTTTCTGGAATCAAAAAATTATAGGAAATCATAGATGCCTTCATACAAAATTATTCCTTCAACACTCCCATGGAGGTTAGCTTACAGGAATTATCAGCTCTCAAACAAGGGAAAAATGAATCATTTGGTGCTTTCTTACAACGATGGCGATCCAAAGCTAATCAAAGCAAGTGGTCCATGCCTGAAAAGCAACAAGTGGGAACTATCATTGTGAATCTTGATGGGCCCTTGGCCTTCCACCTCAAAGTGAAAAACATCACCACTTACGACCATTGATCCCTAGGGTGCTCAATATTGAACAAGCCCTTGCCACACAGGGAGAAACTTCATCATATCAAGAAGGCCACTTATCATCCAGTTATCATGACAAACTACGAACATGGGAAAAGAATCGTAATGTAACCAACGATGGTGTTGTTGATGCCAAAGTTGTCATTAGTGCCCCACGGAAGAACAATCCACCATCCCAACAACAACAACACCAAAATACCAATCAAAGCAATCAACAAGTCAATACTATGGTCCAACCATCCCATAACCAAAACACAAACAACACTGATAATCAGGGAGGACCACAGTGAAACAAGTTCTTCCCCAAACGAAAATACACACTCCTTGGGGAACCTGCTGAAGCAATCATGAAAAGATTGGTAGATGAAAAATTGATAATGGTCCCTACACATAATAATTATCAAGAACCATCGGTCAAGCCACCATGGTATAATGAAAATTATCTTTGCGACTTCCACAAACTCAAGGGACACACGACAAACAACTGCATGAGGCACAAAAATCTAATTCAAGACCTCATAGATGACAAAATCATAGATGTGGAAGCACCATCAGGAAACAAAGATCTAAAGATTTACACGAATCCGATGCCGAATCATGGCAACAAAGGAAACAAAGATCAAGACAAAGGAAAAGGGGCTTATAAAAATGTCAACCACACATACGAGGGTGTTGTCACTTGTTTAGACGAGTTTTGTGGAGTCATCACCATCAAAGGGGCCCAAGCCGATTGTGGAGTCACCACAAGAGGTGGAAAGGTTACCATTGCGGCACCATCCCAACCAAGCAGAAATTCCACATCCAATCCAAGGTCTAACCCTAGTGGCTATAATGTCTTGGATCAATTGAAAAGAACCCCTGCACATATCTCCATCATGGAGTTACTCAAAATCTCATCTGCACACAAAAAGATTCTAGAAGAAGCTTTGGCGTCATCTACTATCCCCGCAGATCTAGATACGGAACAATTCCAAGCTATGGTCGCAAGTATCACCACACCTAACATTCTTACATTTTCTGAACAAGACTTCCCCACACAACCATCTCACAACCGTGCACTTCATCTGGAGGTGTACGTAAATAAAAAGAAAGTCAAGAGAGTCTTGGTGGATGGAGGTGCGGGCTTAAATATTTGCTCCTTAAAGCTTCTAAAGAATTTGAACATTTCAGAGGATTCAATTGACAAAGGAAAAGGCATCACAATAAGAGCATATGATGACCAGGAAAGGGTATCCCAAGGCACCATTCAACTTCCTGTCCAGGTTGGACCTGCCATCATGCAAACCAACTGTCAGGTCTTGGACCTCGATTTACCATACAACATTCTCCTAGGGCGACCATGGATACATGCAATGCAAGCTGTAGCTTCAACCTTTCATCAATGTGTGAAATTCACACATGAAGGTCAGGAGGTTACTATCCATGGAGATCCTGAGCCATTTGCCTACTGCAAAAATCTAGAGGCAAAATACTACAAGATCCCGCAAGTACCCAAGAACGATGAAGGCCCATCAACACCTTACGTGGATCCTGCCACTCTCACTTCTGTGACAGAGACACCCTCCACCCTCGCCATCCCCGCCTTTTCTGATATCAAAGTTATAATACAAGATGATGGTTGTGGAAACTATTCAATGCCTAAGAATGCTTTTGTAGTAGGAGAGCTACCACAATCTCCTAGATCAAGAGGACGACCACAATCACAAGAAGCTTCAACATCTCAAAGCTCCTATGAACGAAACCCCACCTTCACAAGTGTAGGAGATCTTGGTCAAGAAACATTAGAGGGGGACCTATCTCATCTCCTCTATCGAGATGATATACCAGCGATTGAATTGCCTATGGACGAACGAAACAAAGGTATGAAGATGATGCTCTCGATAGGCTATAACCGAAACCAAGGGTTAGGCCAAGATAATAATGGGCGTGTAATACCCATTATACCTGAGAAGCAAATAAAAAATCTTGGCATTGGTCATCCTAATCCTAAGGTAACTGTACTTGGTCGAGGTGCCCATGGTAGACAGAACCGAATGCCTCCTCAGGAATCTGCAGCTACTCCACAATCCTCCATGACTTTAGGAATGCCCACTGATTTAAATAAGTCACCAAAAATAGGATTACCTTTGTTGTTTGAGGATACTAACATCCTTATGATTAGCACCTTGTCTTATGAGTCTGAAAACAAAAGCAATGAAATCCGATTAGTCTATCCCCAACTGATTGATTACGACCAACGAGGACCACCAATTCTTGACATGTTTGAAAATGATGAGGCGCTCTCAGAATTCATGGGACTTAGGGATAACATTCCATGTGGGGATCATAAGGAAGGTTTTATCATAGAGATGGATACACATGCATACTATGGAGAAATGATTGAATCCCTTAGTCACCAAAATAAAAAATTGAGAATAATCTCCAAGTCCTTGAGTGAAAACCACCTTGTGGCACTCTCCAACTCTGAAAAAGTAAAAAGAAAGGATGCATCCAATGGTGAAAACCTCTCTGAGCCACCTTAGGATGGAGGATTCAATCTTCCTCTTATAGCTATACACCAAGAAAAGTTAGTTATGCTAGCAGAAAAGTGCAACCCCATCAATCTAGGAACACAAGAAACTCCTCATATTACATTCTACGCTAAGTCATTATTATGCAAAGAACAAGAGGAGTTGGCTACCTTCTTAAAGGAGAAGAAGATAAACTTTGTGTGGACCTATGCTGATATGCTAGGATTGGATCCATAGGTAGTGGTTCATCACTTGGCAATCTATCATGAAGCTAAACCTATAAAACAAAAGTTGAGAAAGATGCACCCACAGATTGCTCTATTAGTCAAGATGGAACTCCAGAAACTATTAGATGTGGGATTCATACGAACAATCACCTACCCTGAGTGGGTCTCCAATCTAGTATCGGTTTCAAAACCAACTGGGGGCATAAGAATCTGTACGGACTTTAGGGACTTGAACAAGGCTTGCCCAAAAGATGATTTCCCGTTGCCTAACATTGATATGATTGTAGACATGACCGCGGGGCATGAGATGCTTTCCTTGATGGATGGATTTTCAGGCTACAATTAGATAAGAATTGCAGAGGAAGATCAACATAAAACATCTTTCACTTGTCCTTGGGGAACATACTGTTGGAACCTAATGCCATTTGGCTTAAAGAACGTCGGGGCCACATACCAAAGGGCCATGACACTAATATTCCATGACATGATCCACAAAACAGTTAAGGACTATGTCAATGACATCCTGGGAAAATCCAAAAAGAGGAAGGATCATATATCAGTCTTGAGTGTTATCTTTGACAGACTAGAAGAATACAAGGTTCGTTTGAATCCCAAGAAGTGCGTCTTTGGCATACAATTAGGAAAGTTGTTGGGCTACATAGTGTCAATGAGAGGCATTGAGATTGATCTAGCAAAAGTGAAA
>VDFB02243006.1:0-10799 GCA_007258455.2 Sequoia sempervirens | reverse complement strand
AGATGTCGAAGAGGAGGAACTAGATCATGATGATGTAGGAATTAATGTTCATGAAGATGATATTTGTGTGGATGATGACATTATTGAAACTGATGTCAATGACGATGATGATGATATGAACAATCCTTACAATGTTGAATCTACATCAGATGATACAGACAAAGGGTTGGATGAAGAAGATCAATGACATTGAAATGTATGAGTTATGCGATTATATTATCTATTTGATATTAATTTCTTGATAGAATTATATTTGACTTATGTGGTTATATAATTAATTCATGATGTTTTTAATTTTTATGCCATTACATAATTAATTTAATGATGTACTTTTTAATGTTTGAAAGGTCAAAAAATTAAAACATTTCAATAGTGATGTTAACAACCTTGAAATTAATGTGTTTTATGTTTCATGTGATCATAAAAGATTAAAAAGTCAGTTGTAGAGGTGGTTGTTCAGTGGTTGACGTGTAAAGGTATTTAAAATGCATAAAGTGATAATTGTAATGGTTGTTGATGGTTGAGGATTTAAAATACAAGCTCTTGACATTCAAAAATCTATGTTTTTATTCAAAATTTCTGTATTTTTCCTGTTATGCAGCACTGCACGGTCACATGCAACCATATTTTGATGTGAAATCAATTCTAGGTTGTGAAGATATGTGTTAGCTTTGATTTGAATCTAATTTGAGGGCTTAAGGCGTTGATTTGAGTTAGAAAGCTTCATTTCTTTGCATACAGCTTGGTTACCCTATTTTTGAGGGTTTTGTAGTCCAAACATGATATAAAAGGGCTCTTACGCTTTTTGTGATTACTATAGCTTGTGTAAGAGGCCCCACGGATATTGTTGTAATTGTAGGATGAATGAATAGGGTGTAGGATGAGAAATAAAGAAGGTATAGCTGCTATCCTCAAGAGTTTTGTGAAGAAAAACATGTGAAATGAGAGGTTCAAGCCTAGGTTTCAACAAAACATGTATGAGAGATCTGATTTTATGAATTTTTATCCATGTCTCTTGGAGACCTAATGGGTTGTTTTAAGACACTAAATATATAAATCATTATACACACACACACACACACATATATATGTATGTATGTATGTTGTATGTATGTATTTTAAATGTAAATGTAAAAGTACAATTACTAGATGAGATTTCCCTAAGAGACAATAAATGCAACATATCTATTCAGAAGTCTATATCATATATAAATGTATTTCTAAATGCAAGTGTAAATGCAAAGAGCATATGGTTTTGTAGTGTTATAGATACAATATCCACTTAATTAATGTAATTGAAATTCTAAAGTCTTCAACACATATAATATGAAATGGTAAAACATTAAACTACACGAAATAAGTAAGCTTGATGAAATGCATATGTATGTGTATTTGTAAATGTAGGCCATAAAAGTAAAATAAGAATAATGAAATTACAAAGGAATACAAGAAAGGTTTAGAGTTTAGAATTGGAGAGAGATAAAGTTAGAGGGTTTAGGGTTTTAGAGAGTTTAGGGTTAATGGTTTAGAGTTTAGGGTTGGTGAGGGTGCTGGATTGTTTTTGCTAGCGGGTTGGTCTTCTAATCTACCTATGGGATTTCCAATTCCAATCAAGGGTAGCTTGAAGGACCTGGACCAACTGATGAGGACTTTAAAAATCCTCCCACACTTTGGGCTCTGCAAGACCCGGGAGGGTGATCCCTTAATGTGTTTACAACCTCTGCACCAATATCATAAACAACATTAACACATAACAAATAATCCCATTGAATAGCTCAACACAATAGGATAATATCGTATAAAATTGGTTGTTCATCGATAATATCAACTATGTAGAGCATGAGATAACTACAATACAATCCATAGTAAAATATAGTCATTAATTTGCAATTTGTAGCAAGCTCTAGGAAAAAGACAAACAATTGATGAACTACACAAATAAGTACAGCAGGATGGTACCATATATCCATTTACCAAGAGTCAGATTAAGCATCAAGGTTTTATGACATATTTAATACACTATGTATATAACTTATAAGATAGAGCAATGTGCATTAATTTCATCCAATACGTTACCACTTGATACTACTTATCAAAGACTTATACAGAACATCCACCTATAATCCCATTCAAGCATTTTTAATTTAAATTCCCTTGAATTCAGCTAAATAAGGATTATACACACATGATGAGATGGTTGACAACCATAGTCATCTTATTCAAAATTCGGATATGCATGTACAATGGAGAGACATGAGTTTGAATTTATCATTTCAACTCAAATGTTAGTACTGTTATACAACATTAAATCCCCATGAATTCAAAACCAATTACAAAATAACTCAGAACCTAAACTGTATTTCTCTCTAAAACCATCAGAATTTACAATTTTCTCTGCAACTTCACCTAGACTTGACCAAAAATTATCTAACTTGCTAACCTATACTTCTGGCCTTGAAATCCTTCTTATAGAAAATGAAGGAGCAAACAAGCATTGGGCCAGAAAGTACACATGTCACTAGCCAAATGAAGCATCTGGTGATATTCCAAAAATTGTTACAACAACCATCACCCTGGAGAATATTCCTGTTCATCATGTCAGCTGAGGAAAATTGAGGCAACAACAAAAAACCACAAGAAACCCACGCTGAGACCACCATCAAAGCAAAACCAGAGGCCGTTGTAACCGCAACATCTGATTTACCACGTTAGTGAATTCATTAACTTTTTGTTCACTCCCCGGTCAATATTTTATTGACCCACATAAAATATTCTTCATGATCCAAGCCAATCCAAAATTAATTACTCATTCACCTTGGCATTATAAGGTGTGTATTTCTACGTTTTATCTCTTTTAAAGATTCCAAATGGTACTATTGCATGCTTTAACTCACCAATAAGTTATAATCAAGGTCATCACAGGTGTTCATTTGATCATTGACCCTCACCATGATACTGCTGAATGACACGGGTACTACTCATCAATTCTATTAGGTAACAATGTGTTACCCCCAATCGTCGAAATTCTTCACCAATTCCCTAATTCTTCTACTTGAGTCATTTGGTAAGATTAAAACCTTGCAATGATTTTACTAACACATGAGTAGGCTTTAATGATTGGGGCCTATTGTTTGTATCAAACTTTGAGGCCTTATACATGACATCCAGATCATTGGCCCTATGGATCCAATTTTCAATCAATGGTATCACTACCTCCTAATCCCTATCAATATTCTTTATTGCATCTAATAGAAAAGAATATAAAGAATGTATAGATAGCAATTTATTATCAACCTTTTCATTCAAATGCCTTAAAACAGTAGTAACAATCTCTTTTTTCTTTGAAAGAGATCCCTCCTCAGTTACCCTCAAAGATGCCTGTAACTCATCAATTCTTTGTAAGAGCTGCTTCTTTGTAGGATCAACAAAGCACTATGTTTCTTCATCAATTTCCTCTAAAGAAGGGGTGAAGGCAGGATTCTGACTAGGAGACCTTGGTGTGGAAACAATTAGAAGCGAGAGCCTTGAACCTCTTTGTGAAAGGTAATGTATTGGTCCCTGGAGCACTTGATGTCTCCCTAATCTGTCTATACCTAAACCTTTCCACCTTATTTTGCAACTCAATATTCCTCTGTTGCATCTTGTTGTATTCTTCAATCAAAAGGTTATACTTCTCCATTAGGCTTTTCTTTTTAGCCTCCTCCCTTTCAACAGTCTTTTGGGAAAATTTGGCCACATTCACAGTTAAACTAGTGGCCTCGGTGGTTGAGGTCTCTGAATCTCTCTTTATTATTAATCCCCCTCTGAAATTTGGATTAATGTCTGTAATATTTGGCTTTCTCCCTTGTAGGGCCAATGCCCAAATTTTCAAGGTTTCATACTCTTCCTTTTGGTAGAATCTTTTAGAAGTGTTGCCTTGTTTCTGTGAGTTGTACCGATGCTTTAAAAGAGTCATTTGCATCTGCAATGTCCGTTTAGGTGATATTACACTACGTTAAAGGCTCACCGATTTGTACTTCCTCGAGGTGGTTGCTGCTTAAATTCTTCCATTGAATTCAGTTTCACTTCCTCGTCGTTAGCGGTGGGCATTTAGGTGGTTTATATTCCTCTCCTTACATTTGTTTTGATATTCTTCCAAAATTCATCTCCTGCCGTTTGAATACACTTGATGCTACAAATGCATTGTGGTAGAACTCGCACATGCTTCCATTCTTGCATCTTGTACACTTTTTCCTTTCATATCTAAATCAAATAAAACCAATTCAACTGGCCTAGGAGGGGAAGGCATACCAACCTGCATGTCCTGATCAGTAACAATAATTTCATCCATCAAACTCTCCTGTGTTTGATCAGTTCTTTTCCTTTTAGGGCTTGGCTCAGATGGTGGTGATGGGGGACTATCTTCTAGTGATGAGTCTAAATCAATGATCTTAATTGCCCAAGAAACTTTGAATTTTGGACCTGGTTGTGAAGGAAACTTCATAATTTGCTTCCCCTTTCTATCCACTTCTTCCTCATCATTGCTGCTATCCTTTTTTCTCTTGTAAATGAGCCACTTTTCTATAGGTTGGTATGCTGGTCTTGTTTCAAATGGTCTGACACTTGTTCTTGTACACCCAGACTCAACTCTAACTTTACTTTTTTGGTTCTCAAAGTGCCCATAATCTCTTTGAAGTTCTCCATCAGAAAATCATTTTTCTTATGGTGGGGACTGAACTCCAATAGTGGATCATATTTTGGATCCATTTTGTGCACAATATCTAATAGCTTATCATAAGCTATCCATTTCTCCTTGTTCAAATCCTGCTTATTTATGTCGAACTCATTTCTGATCAGGTCCTTAGGAAAGTTGAACTCATGCACAAATTTTCTAGCCTTTATTCTTTGTCTAAAAAGGGTAAAGAAACCCTCAGGATCATGCTATCACTTTGGACCACATCTCCAATGATAATCCTCAAAGAATTCTTCAAAGTGCACCCAACCTCCTTTTGAAAAGGAAAAATCAGATACCACTGTATAATCAGGGAAAAATGTTCCCTTACCCCTCCTTGTGAGGTTGTCCTCATGGATGCAACCTATCTACCACATAACTTCTGCAAACCCCACTCTTAGTGGCACATTGTATGGCAGTATATGAGGGGCTCATTGAAAACCATATGCCCTCAAAACAGTGCTGACTGGGTATGGGATAATGTCACCCTAGTTATGGCCGACTTTTAATTCTGGCTTCCTCCCCTTTGGCCTGAGGAAATCATGTAATTCCTTAGGAATCCTAGGTACATTCACCATCAATCTAGCCCTCAATATGGAAGCAAAAAAATTATCAAATTGCACATAACTAGTGCTTTCCTTATTACAAGATAAATCTACAGCCCATATCTATATTGGAAATCTTTCTCCATCAATCGATTGCCTTAATTTCATCTTCTCAAAGAAGAAGTCAACATTCTTGAATAAAAACATATGCATCAACATAGAATACTAAAATAATTGATTGCCAATATCATTTTTCTGAAGCTTTGATAGCCCCTCATGTATCCTCTCAGCCAAGAAAGAAGAAAAGTCATGTGGCAGAGAAGTTAGGATGTTGTATTTTCACCCCCATGAACATGTATGCAATGGGCATCACCACACCAAGACTGAAACCCAAAATCTGACATAATGAATAAAAAGTGGCCAGGAAATGATTTGCAAAACAATTTAATCTAAAAGGTTCCTGGTCACTGGAACTAATATGAAATCTTGAACCTCTTGCCCTAGCCAGATGAGGTGGAAGCAATTTAGCTCTGAAAAAGAGACTTCAAATTTGCATATTCCTGCTTCATTTCCTCAAGGTTGATAGGCACCAAGTCCTCAATCGGCTCACTCAAGTAAAAAATCTATTGAATATCATCTCTGTTAATGCTTAACAAAACCTTTCCATCATTATCCCTAATTACCCATGTGATAGGGTCATATCTTGCAGCTACTGCCCTAAGCAGGTCTACATCAGGGAAAACATTCGGTACCACCAGCTTCCCCATATCATACATCCATCCATTTGAAAAAGGGTGAGGAAAATTCCTCTGTCCATACCACAATCTGAATATTTCCAAACCCATGAGAGGAACCCTAACATCGGCTATGTTGGAACAATTGTATACTAACCCCTCCCCCAGGATTTTCCCTCGCATCAGAACCAATCCCTTCTTTCTATCATTCGTTGACAAGGGCAATTGATCCAGGAAATCATCATACAGGTTTCTTTTTAAATAGTCAATCTGGCCATAATGTTGCTTGGGTGGTGCCATCTCGGACAAACTAGGGATTCTTATAACTTCACACTTCAAATAGCTAGGACTAACTAGAGATATGAAATTATAGACAAAATATTGCAATTTCTCACAACTTAAATAAACTATAGCCCTAAAACATTTATCAACAAGCCCTATTATAAGTACAACAAATATTTTCCTTAATTCAAGCACAGAGTGACCGGGAAACACAAAAATTAACTCATGACTCTTTTCACAAAAATCCCAAATTCTGGCTGTCAGGGTTCACAATCTTGCTCTCGGATCTGAAACTACTTCGCAAAATACCTGAATGCCTTGTGACACATAAAGTAGGAGAATTGATTTTATTTTGATCAAATTGTGCCAGTAAATGTCTCATCCGCCATTAAAGCTCACTCATGCGCTGCACGAATGACTCCAACCATATTTGATGCAAATTTAAATTCGAGCCATCGATCCTTCATTTTGATCAAATCATTGACGGCTAACTTCAAAACAGGTTGACACAATTGCCAACATGGCCATAAGGGGCCCACCATACCATACACTGCGAAGGAAGTCCATGTGGCGGTTGCCTGCGATATCGCAATCGGTAAAAATCCTGCAACTTCGGATCACGTGATGGCGGGCAATCGTAGATGTTGACCATCAATGATCTCATTCCTTCAGCACAGTCATCGGCCCTATCATTAACCCTCGAGCAGCTTTTCCATCAAGATTATAACACATCCGCTGATTTGAATAACGTGCATCTTAAGAGCACTTTAGTAACCCACTTTTTAATGTATTTAAGGCTGGATTATTGTTCCACGATATTTCCTTTATTCTTTTGGCTTCATCAGATGAGACACGTGGTGACCTCCCATGATATCGCGATCGAACAAATCACTGTGGTGGGGCCATCGCGGGATGGCGGGGAATGGATGAGATCAAACAATAGTTGATCAGCGGTCGTGCAATTTCATCCCCTAGAAGGACATGTGGCACCTGCCCGCGATATCGCAATTGGTAAAAATTCTACAGCTTCCGATCACGTGATGGCGGGCAACCGTTGATATCTGAAGGAAATTTGATCCCTTCTGCAAAATAAAACATTCATTAAAAAGGATGAGGGGACATCACTAGGCCAATGATAAACAACGACATAAGTTGTTTTTTAAAAGATGAAACACGGGGCCAACCGAGACTTAGGAAATAAAACCCTGCGGAAGAAATAAAGTATTAAAATCAAAGGGACTCGGCCTAGATGAACCGATATGACATAAGTTGTTTTAAAACCCCATCAAAAGTAATAGTGAAATAGAACCTAGCCAAAGCGTAAAATAAACATTAGGGTTTTACATGAAGACAAAGCTAAAACCCCAACCCTTAGAAAAATTGAACACCATGAAAGACCAGAGACATAAGACAAGGCATGAGTGAAAAAAAAGGAGCAAAATACTGAAGTTCCATCAGTGGCTCCAGTTGGGGACATTCATTCCACTGGAATGAAGTGAGAATCCAAAATCTCAAGTAGAGCATACCAAGATGTAGAGACGACCAAAAAGGGACCGTTCGGACAAAACAACCCCAACTATGTACAAAATATATACAAAATATACAAACCTAAACTACTGTTCATGGACAAGAATACTTCAAGTGAAGTATAACTTCAAGAACTATCCATGAATTGGAAGTTGCAAAATATCTCATGTCATATCTTGGAGGAAGTACGAATCTTCACCCCACTTACCATTAATAAAAAATGGACCCAACCAGTTTGCATCAAATTTCCCATGTTTCCCTTTATCTTCCAGTCTGACATTCCACATTAAAACCAAATCTCCATCTTTGAAACTCCTTGCAGTTGCCCTCTTGTCATACATATTCTTTACTTGCAACTACAACTTTGCATTTCTCTTTTGGGCTTCCCTCCTGGTTTCATCTAATTCTATAAGAGCTTCCACTCTCAATTGCATCTCATCATCAATTTCATTATCATACATCTGGAAAAACTTATACATTTCCATTAAGTTATTTTGGGACAACCTAGCATTTATCCCATTAACCAAGTCAAATGGGGCACAACCTATTGCCTTCTTCACAGTTACCCTATCTGCCCAGATTGCTAATCTCAGCTTAGAATCCCAAGCCCTTTTATTCTGATCCAAGATTCTTTTAATAATCTTCATCAAGCTTTTATTGCTTGAATCTGCTTGTCCATTTCCCTGTGGGTGGTATGGTGATGAATAAGAAATTTGGATGCCATGCTTCTCACAAAACTCTATGTATTCCTTAGATCTAAAACACATTGCATTATCTGACACAATCCTTTGTGGACATCCAAATCTAGTTAATATGTTGCTCATCAGATCCCTTAATGTGTTTACAACCTCTGCACCAATATCATAAACAACATTAACAATAACAAATAATCTCATTTAATAGCTCAACATAATAGGATAATATCGAATAGAATTGGCTATTCATGGACATTATCAGCTATTTGGAGCATGAGATAACTACAACACAATCCCAAGATAAAATAGGTAATTGATTTGCAATTTTTAGAAAGCTCTAGGTAAAGACATACAAATATTGAATCATACAACTTAGATCAGTGCCATATATCCATTGTGGGAGTCAAATTCATAAGTATTCAAGGGTTTACGACAGATTTAACACATAACATATACGATCCCTGATAACATTGCATTGCAATCTCATCAATATGTATTCTAACCCAATACGACTTATCAAATCCTTATACAAAACATATCCGCCAATAATCCCATTTAAGCATTTTAATTAATTGCCCTTGTCAACAAATTATAGGAAGAAGGGATTGGTTTTGATGTGTGGAAACACCCTAGGGGAGGGATTAGTGTATAATTGTTCCAACATAGCCTGATGGAACACTGGATCTTTACTCATGCTTGGGAAACCTTTCACCAAAAGATGCCATGAATGAACCTTACCTAAAGTATGCTTTAGGACCTCCATGCATACAAACACAAGGATTGTCATCTATCATCTTGCAGCAGTGGCACCTAAGATGATGGTAGTACCCCTCCCTTGGACATTGCTCTCTTCTTACAATTGGATACATCAGTCCTCCTTTTGATTTTGTCAAAAAGATATGAAATGATTTCTAAGCAATGCCTTATTGGGTTAATGAGATCACTGAAAGTCTAGGACTTGTCAAATGAAGGTATATTATTGACACCTATCCCTTTTCTATTCACTTGTTAGGACTTAGTAATGACTATCCAAAGAGAAAATGGGATAGTGGCAACAACCATTTATATTATTTATCTCACTGCAATCCATTTCATGGCTATAGTCATGTTGTCACCTAGTGTAGATTTATTTTTTCAAATTCATAGATAACATGAAGACAAACCTATAGCCTTTAATGGTACTACTCTTATTCATGACTATGCTCTGTTCCCTTGAAGCACCATGATTTATGATGGTTTTTATGCTGAATATCTTCATTAAAACACCCCTGTGCAAGTATATGCCTTCACTATTATAGCCTATTGTTGGAATGGATGATCAATGGTATGAAAGGTAAAAATACAACTGTGCTTTGCATCCTTCACTACTTGTTGCTGATTGTTGATTATTGTTCATATGCACTTGTACCATTGTAATGCTTGATGTCCTACATGAACTGCATGTGTGTCTTGTAGCATAACCTCATAGTTGTTGTTTCCTGCTCTTGTGCCTATGGCCTTTGGCTTCAAAATGAGACATCTCACGAGATATAGCTGCTTAATTGTCATTTGTAACTTTTTGTTTCCTTAATGTAATCATGATCCATGTTGGATCAATCGCCGATGAATAAAACCATGAAAGTTCGAACATGCTCGATCTCGATCCACATGATGGGGTTCATTGCTGTCATAAACCTCTTGTAATGATTTTTCAATAGGCATATTATTTGTGTCAGCCAGTTGATGTTTTCATGAAGTCTTTTCCTTTTATGCCTTTCCTTAAAACATAATGCATTGAATGTTATCGGCAACTTGTTAAGCTAATGTTTGATTGTGAAGGCCTTGAGATAGAGCCTTGTGCAAATTTAGATTTTGTTTTTGTTTTTGTCCTTCATGAGACCATTATAGCATGCGTTGTTGGTTGTCCTTATCAATGACCAATGACATTTTACCTATTGCATTCCTTTCCGCGATTACAACCATGAATGAATAATACTCGATCCCTTTACTCTTGTGGCTCTTGCAAAGGTGTTGTACTTGTACTCGTATCATGAACTTGATTCAACCATTTCTCTTATTTTTTTATGTGTAATAAATACACATAGTCTCCTCATTTTATCTTTATTGGACAACCACCTGTCACATATGTGGGTGACCTAACAACTCACCTTCCTATGTGATGTGTGACTTTCCAATAGGGTTATGGTGAGAGGGGCTTGACAATAACTTGAAATGATTCCTCATTGTTTAAAAGATGCATAATTGAACTTGATGCATCGATGAAGTCACTTCCTTTATAAGCGGATCATGGATCTTCTTAAGAAGA
>VDFB02243004.1:0-11502 GCA_007258455.2 Sequoia sempervirens | reverse complement strand
GGCCAAGAAGCTGATCAAACCTCCTAATGAAGAAAGAAGCCAATCTCTCAACTCGTCCTGCCTTTTATTGAAGAAACTACTGAATACTGCACAAAAATTCTCATTGAAGCACTGTAGAACTTTTGAATTGAAGCCCCTGTTGTAGCAATCGTTCAACTGATCTTTCACAGTCTCACAATTACAGATCTGTGAAGAGTTATCGTTCTCCAGAGATAAAATTCCTGAAAGCCTTGTCTAAGAGAAAACCCACGCTCAGCAAAGCCAAGAGGAAATATCAAATAATCAATAATCAATAATGAGTTCGATTTCTCCTTTGTTTGCATATAAAGCCAAAAGGCACGCATCCCAAGGAAATGATGCCACTTTCTCATTAAAATATGTATTTTTATTACTTTTCAATAGTCAAGTGAATAAATAAATGGTGCCCCTTTTAATAAAGTGTTTAATATTTCACTTAAATAAATTTAAGTGATTACTTTTTTATAAAATCAAGTTGACTTTATAATATTCCGTCAAATAAAGTAAAACACTTTAATACACTGAAATATTAATATCTCACTCATAACTCAATGTATTGACGTGCCGTCAGAAGCTGTCAAATCCTGAACTGCCAAGGCATGCTGTGAGCCAATCAGCTGAACTCAAGGACAAAATGACAAAACCACCAAATAAGGCCAGCCCTCCTAACCCAACCTGTTGTTAGCCTAGCAAGGATCAGATGTGGGCTAGCCACCATCAAACATGATCCATGTGCCAAGGGAACATTACAAGCACAAAAAATGAAAAATGAACTCTTTCCCAACCAAGTCAAATTCCTCAGCCAACCGCCCCTGTTTTTTGAGGAAATTGATCAAAACAAATATTTCGCAGCTTCCTTGACTCCAAATCAGCATCAAACTTCACTAGATAGACCCCAAGAATGGAGCGCTCCCCTTAGAAGGCAAAATCGATGCATGAAGAACCCTCCATGAGAAAAATTGAACTTCTCTCTCAAGCTGATATGGTGACTGGAAAATTATATCAGAAGTAATATGTAATGCAAATCGATGTTGTAGCATGAAAGTATGAAGTGATCTCAAGCAAGCAAAATGACCTCCTCAATAGCAATCGAACCTCCTTCAAAATTGGCCTTTGGACAATTTTGGCATAGTGTGAATGACTGAAGTATCACCCACTCAATGGCAACAATATCAGCTGATAGTTTCACAGCCTCAAAGTTGCACAATCAAAGAGAGCTTTCGGTCTCAATGATCAAATGTAGAACTGCAGAAAACCCATAGGCTTCCCCCAATCAAATCATCCAAATCAATATTCAACAACTGGATGATTAGAAGCCCAACCAACCCCTCTATTTATTCTTTTTCTCCAATTCTTCAAGAACCTTCTAGAATATTATTTTATTTTTAATTTAGTGACTTTATGATATAATATTTTATTCAAGTCACTTTATTAAATTAATTAAATATAAGGTCACCTTATAATATTGATTTATTTGATAACCTTATAAATAATTAACTTAATACCACTTTTTAATTTAATTAATATAATCAATTAGTCATCCTCATGAAAAATCATTATTTTGGACAACTTAATTAATTAATTTAATTAAATCAAACTACCTCCAAAACAGGGACATTACAGTCCACCCCTCCAGAAATTGCTTGTCCTCAAGCAATTCAATCACTCCACCTAGATCCCACAAGAAGAATTGCATAATGTCCCTGCTACCTCCAAACAATTCCTATAACACCATCACAAGAACTAACCGAACCAACTGAAGCAATGTCGTCCCACCACCAAGTGTCACAGGAATATGAATCTCAAAAGGAAGCAACTCAAGAGACTGATCATATTTGCTTCCAAACTTGGCACAAGATAAGCTATCATTCAAACTGTCCAACACATGTGCCACTGAACCATGCACTTGAAATAAGTCATGTACATGAGCATCAAAAGTGAAGCTGTACATGCTCCTTACCATGTACACCTCTGAAATCTCCTCTGTGAGTTTTGTTTTCAATCCTGATGCACTAGAAGGATCATAAATGCTACCATCAATTCTCATCTCAAAACTAGAATCAACATCGATCTCGAAAAGCGGATTGTAATATGACCATGCAACATCTAGCTCGAACAATGGATTGTCGATCATCACATGCTCCTCCTGAACCACCTCCTCCTTTCTCTTCTTTTCCATGCTCCCACAAGAATAGATAGAGTGCAAGCTCCCCTTTGTGATTCCCCTCAGTATATATTTCTTGCCATCAATCTCAAATTTCATCTCCATCTTAGGTACATTGAGGGTAAATACACCTAAGTCCTGGAGCCATTTCATGCCCAACACTATGTCCATCTCACCCATGTTAACCACAGAGAAATCAGCCCATAACTTATAACCACTCATCAGCAAGGTGAGATCATTTACCCGTCTGGTGCATGGAAGGGTGTATCCATCAACAACTCGGACTCTAAATCCATCAAAATCCTCAATCTAAATTATGCATCTAGCCACAAAGCCCTCATCAATAAAGTTATGTGTTGCTCTTGTATCAAGCATGGCAATGTAACTATGTCTCCCAATTGATCCTCTGAATCTGAAAGTGGTCTCATCCTGTACATTAGCAAGAAATGCCAAAGGAGCTGAATCACCAATCTCTGAAGATACCCCCACGTCCTGACAATCCTTTGAAGTTGGCTGATCTGAATTTGAATCCTAATAATATGCCCACATGATACGATTTGCTTTGCCCTTAGGTCTCAAAGGGAAATCATGATCCTTGTTGTGTGGCTTACACCAATAGCATAATTTCTTTTTTCTTAACTCCTCACATGTCTCCTCGTCCACCATGGACACTGATTTTCTTTTTCTTGTTTGATTGTTGAGGAGTCTAATTGCTTGTTGAGGGAACATCCTTATGTGAGCTCTTGCTTTTTGGTGTTGTGAACTCCATACTCCTAGCCTTCTTCATAGCCTCTTGAAGTGTAGGAGGATCGAAGGATTTTATCCATCCTCTCATAGGCTCCAATAAGCCCTCAATGAATAGCACCACCAATCTTCTCTCTGAAATAGTAGGAACCATGACTGAATTTTTTTGAAAATCTCCAATGTAATTCTCCAAACTACCAACTTGCTTAAGTTGGGCCAAATCTCTGAAGTAAGATTCTTGATCCTTTCTGTCGAAGCGCTCAACCAATCTATCCACAAACTCCTGATAGGATGTGATCCGACTATGTTGCAATGTAACTAGCCCATGATACCATCACTCGTGTGCTACACCCTCCAAATGTAAAGTGGCATATTTGATAGCTTCTTCTTTTGTCATGGATCGAAGTGTCAAGAAAGTATCCAATTTGTGAATCCATGACTGCGCCGTAACCTTTCCACTACCATCAAACATGGGTAATGTGAGCTTGTTAGTAGCCTACTTGAGTTCCCTATTTTGGTTCCAAGGTCTTTGCCCTTGCCTAGACCTGTAGTATTCAATCCTTTGATTCACAAACCTGTCAAAGTTCATGCGCTTATGCACCTGAGGTGTCAACAACTCCCACTCATCATTTGCTGCCACAACCACATCAGCATACCTTGGTTCCTCATCTTCTTCAACAATTTTTGCCACCACCTCTTCCCTCAGAAAGGTGGGTCGAGTAGGTCTATCTGCCGTTCGTGAAGGAGTACGATGTGCCCTAGGTGTCCAAACAATGCTTCTATTATCCTCTATAATCCTGTTGTGTTGCATCCTATTTTCCTCAGCAACCCTGTTTTGCTGCATTTGCTACTGCATTGTTGCTGCAAACCCTTTGAAAGCTCGAACCATTCGTTCAAGAAGATCTTCAGCATTTCTATCTTCATTTCTTCTTTCATTTCTCAGTGGTCCATCTTCTTCAATCTGAGTCAATGTCGTTGGTCGGACAATTGAAGGACACGCAAGTAAGGTTGGTAGCTTACCCAGAGAAAAAGATAAAAATGACCATCCTAGTGTCTATCATTCCACCCAGCTACAGGATGTTGTTGAGTCGGAGCTTCTGCAGAGATCTTGGTGGTGTGATGCAATTAGATTGGTCGTCTACGAACATTCCTGCAAAGGAAGGAAAAATCAAGATAGAACTTGAACCCAAATCCCAGTTCATGGTGGTGAAAATCCCAAACCCCCCAGCCCAAACTCTATATCAAGAAATGGGTCTTGGTAATTATGTAACACTGTCAGAGATAGGAAATGAAGACCAGAACATTGCTTGTTCTGAAAAGAGACTGACAAAGGATAGAAAGTTATGGACAATGCATTTACATGGGGGTTGTTCAGCTGTAGGTTCAGAAGAAGGGAAAATGATCATCTCCCTAAAGGATTGATGCAATTGGAGTTCACTGAAGCTGAAAAAGAGGCGCTTCTATTGGGCCTCAAAAATGCTGAAGACATGGGAATTGAACTCCTGTGTGTTAAAGGGGATGTGGAATCGATCGATGAGCCAATCAAAGGATATTTCCAGGTCAGAAAGGATCATCTACGACACTATAGAAATCGGGTGTGGAACGCGATTGATTGGTTTGAAGAGTTCGACAACAGAGACATCCCGAAGATTGACAACAGAGACATCCCGAAGATGAACGACAACGAAGTTGGTGACTCAGTGGTACTTGCTTTCCTCTTTGCACCATATTCTGACTTTTGTCAAGGTGCCTCTACTTGGATGTATGAGGATATGAGAATCTTCATCCCAAAAGATTTGTCTCCTGCGATACCCAGGACAAGAGAAGTAAAGCCTTTTAGGCAGAAACGACATCCTTCAGGGGTGGAATAAATTTTCTGTGAATATTTTCCTTTATGTTTTCGTGATGTGTTTCCCCTTTTCGTGATGTGATCATTATGTTGTGTTTCCCCTTTCTGTAACAGTCTTGTTGTGTTTTAGGTGATTAGGCGTCTTGTTTTAGGTGATTTTTCTTTTAGGGAAGTCCAACTATTAGGTGATTCTAGGAAGTCCTGTCATAGGTGACTTAGGAAAGTCTTAAAAATAGGTGATTAGGAAAAGTTGCTGACTCCGATGCCCAATTGATAAGGCACTGGTCTATGCTTAAAAATAAAGAGATTCTTTGGTTCTCCTATGCTGTAAGTATTCGCCATGGTCCCCAGACAGAGCCAAATGTTGTACCCCAAATTTTTTTTTTTTTACACTTAGGCATTTTGAAGAAATGAGTAAAAGCCTTGTCAAATTTGTCAAAAAGGTCAAAATTGGGGATTTGCATGCCTTGCATGAGGGCCAAAAACTCAAAATTTTCAGAATATGACGATCTGGGTTTGCTCAGAGTGACCAAGTCTACAAAACCCAAATCTCAATTTTTTGACCCTAAATTTTAGGAAAAATTTATTTTTAGAAACTTTCTAAAAATAGAAACTTTTTCTAGGTTTTTTTGGGTTTTTTTGGGTTTCTTTTTTTGAAGCGGATATTGGCAAAATTTTTCTAAAATAGAAAGTGTGGCTTCTAGGGTTCAAACTGATTTTGATTGGTCAAAATACTTCCTCATCAGGGCTAGTGTAGTTAGAATCCCCACAAAGCGATCATTTTTTCCCTAGTGGGTCTATTACGCTTTTTCAATTTGAGAAAGCATTTTGGGGAGCTCTGACCATCAATGGAGGCCAATTAAGCTACTAGGTGTCGATTCAACATTCAAACACTGAACAAAAGATGAGATGATGAACACGCACGTGAAACAAGGAGAAAGTTGAAAAATACAAAATAAAAACTAAGTATGGAAGCCATGGGCACCCCAAGAGGAGATAGACACCCAACTTTTCTGGAGATCAAATGGTGAAATCAGAGTATGTGCTCCCAGGCAATGTTGTGCAGGATTTTGCCAACTTCGCAGTGGATGTCTTCGTCAGATCATCAAACTTGTTAATCACCAGAAAATCCAGATCAAACAGGAGGTATAAACGAAGGTTCAACTTTGAAGAATGAAAATCAAGCAAAAAATGGTTGTCTGGAGGAATTGGGCGCCCCAAAAGGAGATAGGAACCCAAGCTTTTTGAGGGCCTTAATGGATGAATTTGTAGTTTACCTCCAACACTTGGCTTCCTTAGATTTGAAAGCGACTTTCCAATGAAACCATGTACGATGCATTAGAAGGTTGGCTGATCATTAGATGTCGAAGGCCGAGTTGGCGGTCATGTGAGATATGAAAGAGAAGCGGAGCAGAGGAAAAACATGACAAAATAGCCGAGGAAGTCAAAAGCAAAAGGTAGAAAAATACAAAATAAATTCTTTCTACACACGGTGAAGTTGGGCACCCTAGCTAGCTAGGGAAGTAGCCCAAGCTTTGAGGCACGAGATCCAGCTTTAGAAGATATTACTCTCGGGGAGACCCCCTTCAGAATCAATCAGGCTATCCAGTGAATCCAATAGTCAGTCGATCGGATCAATCTAGCTCCTGGAATCAAGAATTCATCAGAAGAATCAAAGGGAAACAAGCAAAAACCTAGAGAACATAAAAAAATGGCTAACAGAAGGTTGGGTGCCCCAGAAGGAGATGGGCGCCCATGATTTTGAAGCATCAAATGAGGGTTTTAGTCAAAGTTACCTACAGAACAATCTCACCAAATTCAATCAAGCTCCGCGATGAATCATTCAACTCGTCCGTCGGATCAATCTGGAAGCCAGAAATCAAATTCAAATTGGGGTTTCAAAGTCAAGAAAAGGTTGGAATTCTAAAAAAATGACTAAGTCTGGAAGATATAGGCGCCTCCAATCAAGAAGGGCGCCCAAGTTCACATGCCTTAGCCAAATTTATCAAAATTTCAAAATTTCAAGATGAGGAAAAACGTCCATGTTCAATGCATAAGCTGAGGCTAGGGTTTGCATGGATTAAAGCAAAAGAAAGCAGATTTTCTCAAGCCTAAAACTTATTTAAGAGGCCTTTGCCATTCATTTTTCATCATTCTTGCAGGTGATGTCCAAGGGAGAGAAGAGGAGCAGCAAACAGAAGTTTTTCTTTTCAAGATTCAAGAGCCATAACTTGCTGATTTTTTAAAAGTTCTTCATCAATTTTCAGACCAGCAACATAAAAGCTTGCTTTTTCATGCTTTTTTTTTCATCCAAAACATCAAATTTTTGAAGGAGGTCAAGGTTTTCAATTTTCAATGATTTGGGTCATCTCAGCTCATCATTCTGAACAATTTTTGAAGAAATTTTTTCAAGTTGCAGCAGCTGCTTTTTTCTTGCATGTCCATGAGATCATCAGAGCTTTCAAGATTTGATCATCTAGGTCCTTCTAAAACATTCTTTTGAACGAAACCCAGATGTCAGCTTTTTGTGAAAAAATTCAGATTCTAGGGTTTGCTGCTTTTTCAATCAGCCTTCAATATTTTTAACATTTGATCAACTGGGTTCATCCAAAATGTACTTCTGAACAAAACCCAGGTGCTAGCTTTTTTCAAGAAAATTTGAAGAAATTAGGGTTTGCTGCTTTTTTAGTCTACACTCAAAATTTTCAAAAACGGGCAATCTAGGTCTTCTTGTAATGAAATTCTAAACAAAACCCATATCTTAGAAATTTAGAAAGTTGCTCAAAACTTGTCTAAACAAAGGCGAGTTTACAGTTATTCTTCAAGGTTTTCAGTATGGAGTACACTCCCCTCGAGTACAAGAACAAATCAGCTCTCTATCACGACTTCATCAAAACAGCTGAGATTGACTTACACCACATCAAACCAGAGTTCAATTTGTAGCCATTGGAAAATGCAGGCAACATTGTAGTCAAGCACCTTGGTCACTCCAGACTACTTGCAGCAGCATCCATTCCTATTTCAGTGCAGAGTCTGGAATTTGTAATCGCTTGCATCAAGCATTACAATCCGGCGACTCAGGAGATTCAGTCAGTAGATGGAAGAATGATTTGCAACCTTAAACCAGACGTGATTGAAAAATGCTTTTCAATTCCACCTTGGCCTGAAAGTGTGACTATCTCTAAGGAAGAATGTGGAAGAATATGGGACATGCATAAAGAAAAATACAACAAAAAGATTGCACAGAAGTGGATGAAAAAAAAACATAAGACTCTGCCAAGTCACATTTCTATGATGTCAGCGAGGTTTGAGAAAGCGGCCAATGAGGTCAAAGATTTTCTGAGATTGATTGCAGATGGAGAGGATATCTTAGAAAAGCAAAACTTTGCTATTGATAGTATTGATGCACCTGACAGAGACACAATTTCCAACTTTTTAGCGGATGTGATTGAGATTTAAAGCAGCTTTCTTCTAGAAGCTTTCTTTCCGCTTTCTTTCTATTCTCGAAACAATTCTTATCTATTCTTTATAGAAGAGAAAGAAGATAAAATATAATAGTTGGCATTTCCTGTTTTTCCTGTTTTCCTAGGTGGTTAGATGTTATCTTCTTTTAGTTTTAGAAATAAAGCTTGCTTGTTGAGCAAGCCATAGTTGTAAAAGAAGGGAGATTTTAGGGTTCCCTACTGCTTTGCTTGTCTATAAATAAGAGTAGTCTTGCTCATTTATTTTCAGCCATACTTGTGATAACAAATTGCTGAGCTTATTTTTCCTTCAAGTTGTTGTCTTGTAGTTGCTATTCACTTTGTGTAAGAAAAAGTTTGCAAGTCTCTTTTAGCTGCAATTTCTTGTTTTGTGCATGTGTTTAGTGTAATCTTTGTTCCAAAAATTTGAGAAATAAAGTCTTGAGCCTATTTTGCTATGATATAATGTCTCAGATTTCCGTTTATTGTGTTATGCTTATATGATCTTTAATTTCAGCTTGCATTGAAAGTAAGTAGATGTATGTTGGAAGGAGAGTTTATCTAAGTATTTTGTCAGAGAATCAAACTTTGTTCATTTCTAATTCTCTTGCTTTGCGTTTACTTGAGAAATTAGAAATGTCTTTAGCGTAGGTTAGTCGTAGTTGAAGTTCTAAATCAGAAAATCTCAACTACGGCGCTTGAGTTTTATAAACCTTGTGCTCTCAGCTGAAACAAAAAGATAGGAAAATTAGATTTAATTTACTTTCTTTCGCAACATTAGCAAGAGGGAGCTTCCCCTCCTAATTTGAAGAGCATTTTATCTGTGCATAGCTTTCCGTTTCAAATTCGCATTCTAGAGGTGCGAATTTAAATGCCAACAAATACTAAGCTTAAAAACTGGGTACAACTCAGGTTTGAATTTGGCCTTCTTGATACTCAAAAGAGAACCTTCTCTGTTTTGATGAAAGCCTTGTCACAGATATAGTTTCCTCTCAAGTTGAAATTCAATTTTGAGTGCTTGGATAATTTTCAATGGAGTGATGGAACTAACTTTTTCAAAGTTAATTCTCATAAAATTTATAGAATGTTGACTGATTCCCAAGAGGTCCTTAATCATGTCAATCTTGTCTAGGGTTTTAATCTAAATAATAAAGAGTGGTCTGAATCCCTTAAGTTTTGTTGGTTTAAATTTCTGGAACCCAAGAAATGTTGCTTTAGATGGATCCTTTTTTTAAAGAAAATTGCTGTTGGTATTCCCCGTTATAACCAATGTTCTGTGTTTAACACTGTTGAAGACTTTGAGCACATTTTCTTTAATTGTTTGTTTGCTAAGCCTTTTGGTTTGTTTTCATGGCCAATATCCTAGGGTGGGATATAAGGGATAATGTGACTTGGCAAGGAATTTTGTGTGGGTATGTGAAAGGTCTTAGTGTCAAGTCAAATAGTTTTTGGATTGCTTTATCTATTGAAATTTTATGGTTTTTATGGAAAAAGATAAATGAGGACTTATATCAAGATAAGAGGGTGTCTTACAAAGTCTCTCAGTAGGCTCACCATCTTGAATATTCTTGAACAGATTATAATGGCACTAGAGATCCCCACTGTGAGACCTATGAAGATCATTGATGAAGGTTCTGCCACCATCTTTAGAACTGATGTCAAATATGCTGAATTCTAAGCGCATGACTTGAGAAAGGTTGATGATATGTTTCAAAAGGAGTATCTTGATTTCCAGAATTTATGTCGTAAGCAGAATAATTATAAACTTCTGAGAGATGAAGCAGTAGATGACCTGGAAGTAATGAATCAGAAATTTAAAATTGTAGCTGATGTAAATCCAGATACTCCTAATCTGGAGCCTAATCTAGTAGAACAAGACTAATCTCTGTTGTGTTTTGTTGGCGTTTAAATTAGCACCTCTGCAATGCGGTTGAAAGCGGACAGCTATGCACAGATAAACTGCTCTTCAAATTAGGAGGGGAAGCTCCCTCTTGCTGATGGTGTTTGAAAGAAAGTAAACTAAAACTAAGTTGCCTATCTTTTGATCAGCTTAGAGCACAAGGTTTTTAAACACAAACGCCGCAGCTGAGATTTTCTGATAAGAAGTTCAACTACGACTAACTTAAACTAAAGACGTTCCTAACCTCTCAAGTAATAGCAGAGCAAGAGAAGTTAGAAATTAACAAGGTAGATTCTCTAACAAAAATACTTCAATAATCTCTCTTTCAACGAACACCTACACACTTCACTGCAAGCTGAAATAAAGATCATAAAAGTAGAACACTGATAACGGAAATCTGAGATTTTAGACCAAGGAAAAAGAGGCTCATGATTTTATTACTCAAATCTCTAAAACAAAGCTCACTTCTAACATGCCTTGAACAAGAAATTGCAGCTAAGGAGGCTTGCAAACTTATTCTTAACACAATAGAAAACAACAATCTCACTAACTCCTTGTTGGCTAAAGAGGCTCAACAATTTGCTTATCACAACACAAATGAACAATACTTGAGCAAAAATAGAAGGCACAATAGGCTCGCGTTTTGTTCTCACTAGCACGGTTAAAACTAATGAACTGAAACTGAATAACAACTGCAATTCAGGCTCGCAATTTGCTATGACAATAACCGTTAAAGAAACTAAATGAGCAAAGGCTCTTATTTATAGAGAAGCAGAGGAGTAGGGAACCCTAAAATCTCCTTGCTTTCACAATCTAGGGCTTGCTCAGCAAGCAAGCTTTATTACTAAATCTAGAAAGATAAAACCCTAGAAAGCAGAAAAAGCGGGAAACTGCCAACTATTACATCTTATCTTCTTTCTATCCTCAAAGAATGGATAAGGATTATTCCAAGAATAGAAAGAAAGCGGGAAAGAAAGCTTCTAGAAGAAAGCTGCTTTAAAGCTCGATCACATCCGCTAGGAAGTTAGAGATTGTGTCCCGGTTCGGTGCATCTATGCCATCAACAGCAAACACCGCTTTTCAAGAATATCTTCAGCATCTGCAATAGATCTCAGGAAATCTTCGACCTCATTGGCCACTTTATCGAACTTTGCTGACATCACTGAAATATGGCCTATCCTTCCGCCAACTGGACTGCAACTGTGAACAACACTCTTATGTTTTCCTTTCATTCACTTCAGTACAATCTTCTTACTATATTTATCTTTATGCATATTCCATATCCTTTCGCATTCATCCCTTGAAAGAGTTACGCTTTCAGGCCACGGGGGAATGGAAAAACACCTTTCGACCATATTAGGCTTTA